>JAUYWH010000024.1:22979368-23022474 GCA_034779795.1 Ctenopoma multispine | reverse complement strand
AGTAAATGATAGATCTTGGAGTTTAGAAATAAATCGTAATTCAAACCCAACAAGCAGGAGCAGCAAACAATCCGTGTTGTGTCCTCCTACTCGCCTGCTGCTGCATTAACTGCTCTCCTCACAAAGTTGAATCTAATGTGCTCTAATCTAACCTGAGCCAGTGGTCTGTCACGGTTCTCATGCTGTTGGCTTCCTGTTGTTATCGTTTCCTGTCCAGGTGATGGCTCAGCAGGCGACAGGTGCGGGGCGGCGCTACATGCGGGCGTTTGTCAGCGGCTTCTTCGTCGCCGCCCCCGTCACGGTCACCGTCCTGGATCGAATCGCCTACGTGGCGCGAGTGGAGGGAGCGTCGATGCAGGTAAGACGTCACAACACAACCACCAGTCAGAGTGAGGGAGAAACCAAAAGAGGAGGCTGCAATTTGTAGATCTGTGACTTTACAAACTACTGATGACACAGAGCTCACAGCACTGGGACAAGATGGAAAGTTCTTGGTAATGAGAAGCTGAAAAGCAACTTCGGAAAATAATACTTAATCTTTTTCCAGCTCACTACTTGAAGCCAGTTGCCTTCTGCTTGAGTGTGTAGCTCTGCTGTTGCACCAAGTAATGCTCTATAAAGTAAAGTTTTTCTCTACTCGCAGACAGATTTAATCAACTTTCTTCTCTCAGACTTTGACCACTAAACACGTACAAGAGTGGAGAATAGTGTTGCACTGAAGTCATGTCTGGAAGTCTTGGCTGTTTTCTGCGAGGACACGGAGTTCGAAGTGAGAATCTAAAATACATACATTTACATTTTTTATCCAGAGCTGCTCATAAGTAAGAAACACACACGACACACAACTTGGGCTTCAGTGACTTTCCCTAAAGGAAACTTCTCTTTAAATACAGCCACATGCCCTCCCTAGTCGACTCCCACTGATGTCAGTCAGCCAGTGTGATGCTTCTTAAGTCATGAAGTCAATGTCCAGAAGCTTCCAGGCTGTGTGAAAAGATTTACTGTAGAATCTTAAAAAATCTGGACATCAGGTAACCTTCAAAACACTATGATTCGTGGAATGTTGTATTTGATTCTTAATAATTAGAAAAGGCTCCTCAGAGTCATGGGGTTTGTTCAGTTTGCAGCATTTGAAGAGCTGTAGAGATCATGACCTGCTTCATCAAACCTAATGGCTGCACAAACCAAAGCACTAAATTGGTTAAAACCTACTACACGTAGTTGGCAAATCACGTCCTGCATCTGTGGAGCTTCCAGCATTTTGGACAAGATTCAACTCCACAAACGCTGCGTGCGTGACCTCGTTTTATTTTCATCCACGCAGACAACAACCTGCACTCTCCTCAAGTGAGAAATGGAGATGGAAAAAGAAAAAACGAAAAAGCAAGTGCCTGTTGGGTCTTGACCGGGTTCGTTTCCTGTCGTGCAGCTCATTATCCCCAACATGTGTTGCATTATGCATAAAACAATCTGCTCTCTATTTTTAATGAGCATGAATATTAAAACGGCATGTTGCTCTTTGGTTCATGTTGTATATTCATGTAGCTGTGTTTGTCGGGTCATGAGGCTGACCTCGGAGAGTCCGCTCAAATCTTCTCAAATAATTAACTAAACCAAACAAAAGTTGTTTTAAGCAGAGGAAACGGGTCGGCTAAATGAGGAACCTTGTGAGACCCCGCTTGTTTTTTCAGGCTCCGAGCAGCACCGCTCCTGTTTGCTCTGGTTTTATTGTGGTGGATCCGGCTCCCCTGTGATTTCCTCTGTCTGACGCATTAATAAACGACTTAACATTATATTCACGTCCACAGAAAGTAAGTCTGCAAAATAAATTCTCTGACCTCAGTGTTGTCTCGTATGGTTCTGTTATTAAACGGTGGAGAAACGCTGACCCTGGAGCAGCGTAGTAACGCCTGGCTGTTATCTTGTTTCCTCAACATCAGAATGTTCCCATCAGGGTGTCTGAGTGAAAGATCTCGTGCTCCTGATTCCTCCTGCTGACTCCTGCTCACCGTGTGGTCAGTCTCCTCCTTTGTGCTGCAGAGTCGTAGATGTAGTGAAGTGAACGTGATATTTCTGTGGTTTTACAGCATTTGCTAAATGATTGAATGGTGTGTAACAGGAGCATAAAGGAACAGGAGAGGCTGCTCTGACTGATACAAACATCCATCCAGCACACACAGTATCTAGCTCATCATAAAACCAACTCTGACTTTCCTTCATGTGCTGACATTACGTTAAAGTAAGTCTGTATAGAAGACGTAGCAGCAGGTTTGCAGTAGTTGCAGCTCTGATGTGACGTACTTATGGACAGTCCTGAGTGCAGGTCATCCGTCCATTTCAGAAACAGTCAGGGTCCAGTAGCGTGCTGCTCCCACCTGACACCTCCTTGAAATTACTTTTTCCAGTTTGGGATGTCTGCCGTTTATTTCTCTTCACGTTACTTATGTGACAAACTAATTAACATAACACATGAAGTTATTAGAAACACACCGTGGATGTGGTGACTTTTCTGCTCTTTAAAGTCTCAGCCTCATTTTGTATTTGGAATTTAAAAATACAGTTGTGATCAGTTCTTTTTATTAATGAACCCACAGATGGGTCCTGCAGGGTCAGAGAGGTTGGCACACTGGATAGAGTGGTTTATACAGTTACTGTTGTCGAGAAAACCCTCTGTTATCATCTTTTTCTCATCTATAGTGTTTCACTCCTGTGCATCGTCTCTGTCAAACTAAATTAATCAATCTGCTGCAGCCAAACATCTACATTTTCCTCTAAACACAGATTCTCTGCAGCAAAGACAATCCAAAATGTGAAATACTGTAGAACTGCGTGAGAAGCCAGTGAAGTATCCATCTCTAACGGATCAACTCGTAGGCTGACAGCACTGGGATATTTATTTTGAGGCCGACAGATAAGAGATATTCTGTCAATTGCTCCGGCAAGCATGAAATGGCCTGTGTACGTCCTGTTTAATGAAAGCGTTGTGTCGCTCGCTGGTGTGAGTTGACTTCGTCACACGTGGATCTTTCATCCATTTGACACAAACCCTGTTGTAAGAATAATGATTTTATTGTTGCTGAGGTAGGCGACGGAGGGGCGTTTACAGACAAGCACATGATAGAGCCGTCGTGGAGTACACGTTGTCAGCTTTGTTTAACATGGCAAGAGGCAAACTTTATATTTCATTGTGGAGAGAAGCAAGATTTGTGGTTTACAGAGGAAGCTGATCCTAAACTACTTTTCTGAAACATCAGAGAAGAAAACGTTTTTTTCTGAAGTCGTTAGACATGCGCCGGAAACTTAAACTGATCTAGATATTTCCTCGAGGTTCTGTAACGCTGAAGCTGTTGGTTCATCTCCAGACAATCTGTGCAGCTGCTTTCAGTTCATCTCAGTAAGCGGTTTAAGTTTGACCTGAACATAAAATAAAAGACCCAAACTGAGCAAAGCAATTTAAACTAATAACATTTTTGATGAAGGTCTGATGAAGTTTCTGAATTACTTCAGTCATATCTGTTTGTACCGTTGTCTTTGTGCCTGTTGATTGGGTTACGTGCATTAAATTTTAGATCTAACAAAAATAACCGGCACCTTTGAGTCTTCATCAGTGCAAGTTAATGTTTTTTGTGAATTATTGTCTCTTCCTCCACTTCAGACAGGCACTTCTGCAAACTATGAAAATAACACAAAATACAGTAAAAAAAAAAAAAAAAAAAAGAACATTTACTGCTTTACAGGTGTGTTTCTATGTTGTGAGAAGAAATCTGTAATATCTGTTATTAAATTTTGGGTGCCAAAAAAAGAGAGAGAGAGAAATGTTTATATATCATTTTGAGATGGCATTGCAATAATTACATGTAACACGTGATATTTAAATCATTGTTGTATTATGGAAACTTTTGTGTCATGTCAAATGTTAAATGAATCTTTGTGTGAGTTTGATTGTTTGTTACCTCAATAGTCTTTTTACCACAACAACCATACAGAACATGGGTTTAAAAAGGGGGAGAAACTACAAATTACGCCACAAGTTCAATATGGCTGCATGGAGGACGACTCTAAAAATCTCTGTCTGCTTTGGGGGAAAAAATGCAGCATTTTACCATCTATAAATCAGCAGCACACACACTGCTGTAATAACCATAAGGGAACTCGTTAAGGTGGCGTGATAATTCAGTCAGGTTGGTGAGAGACTGAGCAAAAGAACAACTGACAGTGAACGATGCACAGAGGCTGACAGAAAGTGATTAGCAGGAGAAATGTTCAGACTGTAGTTCTGTTCTTAAAATAGGTGGAATAGGAGTTAAAGTCCTAAATTAAATGTGAACCTTTTTACCAGCATTAACATTTATCCAGCTTTTTGTTTTGACTAAAAGGTCAAAACTTTTAGCTGTAGCTCCATGAAAGGAGCTACAGCATTAGCATTTGCAGCATTTCTGCATTAGTAATGATGATGAGTAATGATTTTTATGGAATTATATTTTATATATTTGTACCATAAGTGTAGAGAGTTGAATGAATAAATGTTAAGACTAATATCAGAAAAACATCGGCCAAACTATAACCAAACACAGATTCAGGTTCTTTCAGACATTATTTGTTTTCAATGTTAAAAACTGTCTGTACAAAGTTTAAAGCTGCAGTAAAACCAGGAGAGAAACCTAAGACCAGGTGACGTCAGGCGGTTTGCTGCCAGCATGAAGTGACAACCGCTGATGCAATGTGAAAACACCTCTCTCCTGTCTGATCCAGCATGGGTGACTGTGTGACTGTGCGGAGGTTCAGTCCCCAGATCCTGCAGCCCACATATTGAAGTGTGAATCTCAGGTTGCTTTTGTTGTTGCTTTGGATGAAGGCGCCTGCCGAATGACTATAAATACTAAATACTGTACTATACCACTTTGAATAAAACCAGATTTAGGTACATAGATTCAGAGAATTCCCGATTAAACCTGAATAACAACTTTAAGTCCTCACTAATGGAGATGGAGGATCCACCTGAGCAGCACCTTTCTGCTCCTCGACCTCTTCATCGCATTCTGTACTGTTACTAAGTGTTTAACAAGAATGACGACGCCTTCACGGAGCTGTACTTCACATATGACGTGAATTACGCCATGAATTATTTTGAGTGTATTTTTTATTACTTTCTTCTGTGCCCCTCTCCTCTGGTTTGTATCATGGCATCTCTGACATCAGTTAAATATTCTTCAAATATCAGAACACCTGGCTGACAGCTGCTCCTCCATGTTTGATTTTGACGTAAAAGGTCACCTTGACATTTAGGTACCTCTGTTGTTCAGGTGTGTGACAGTGCAGAGCTGCTGCTGTGGCTTCACTTTAATAAGTGTCCGTGTCTGTGTTTGTCCAGATAAACAGGCCGAGTGAAACGTGCAGCGTCGACCTTTTGTCTAAATACATTTGGACTATTTAGTTCTGCTCTATTACACGTTAATAATGACTCACTGCTACAATTTCCTGTGTTGTGCACTTTATATAAATATGAACATGTGTGTGTGTTTACAGCCGTTCCTGAATCCGGAGGGGGGGTCGGACTGCGATGTCGTCCTCCTGAACCGCTGGAGCGTGAGGAACTACCAGGTCCAACGAGGCGACATCGTCTCCATCGTGTGAGTAACTTAAAACACACAAACTCTTTCTGTAAAGACACACAAACCTGAATCAGCAGCAGCACGTGAGTCCCCACCAACACTCCCACGTGTGTTCTTCATTCTGTGGCGTTGGTCTTTACTTGGACCACCTGGTTTATCAGTCCAGGTATTTCCAACAGCTGTAGTACAGTTTCATCACCGCCTCACATCAAATACTGCGTCTTAGACAGACACAGGTCATTAAACCTCCAGAATACTGCAGGAATACGTTTATATTTTATTCTTAAATCTTTTTAACGTCAACAGCAATGCAAGAAAAATTATGTGGGCGTCCTAACAACTATATCTCAAACGTGCAGATGGCTCTAGTTAATATTTGAGCTAAATGATTTTTCAGGTCCTCTCAGCCAATTAGAAGCGTGTGAGATATTTCGAAAAATGTGAAGTTGGGTTTGACATGGTCAACAGAGACTCGCTGCAGAGGCCAGTGAGCTGCAGGGCTTGTGATAAATCGGAATATAATTAATTTCAGTGGGGCTCAACCTGAGGATGGTGCTTAACACCTGACTGTAGCTTTGATTTACCATTTGAGTCTGAGGTCTGTGAGGGTCAGGGTGGACCCTGTGGGGACTTCCTGATGCATCCTACACGCGAGTGCACCGACCGCACATGTGCCAGACAACTAAACTAGAGGCGCGTTTCATGCACCGCGTGTATGTACTGTTTATTTCCACACCATGTTTGTGAAGCTGTTACACGCTGTTTCTTGTTGTTCAGTCAAATGCAGAGAACAAAGGAGATCTTCTCGCTCTTACTACTGTCCACCGTTGCCATTGAGTTTGGAAAAACCCAAAGTATTGAATGAATTAAGAAACATCGGACGACTGGTGACATATGAACGAAACAACAGGGTTTATAAATACATTCCACCAAGAAAGACAGAAAATAATGACAATTCAAATTAGAAGAGAAGTATTCCATGGAGAAAAAATGTACAATTGAAAAAAAAACAAAAAACGTGACAAACACATATGTAAGTCAAGTATAGCTGGAAAAAAAAAAATTGCCAGCGGCAATTCCCGCATCAGTGAATGCAGCATGAAACCACACTGACATCTGATGTTGCTTAATTCAAATAATGGTGACAGTACCGCACAAACCTGAACATGTGTCACTGTAAATCTAAGGTGATGTAGTTTGTCACAGGGAGCATGCTCCTAATGGGAATAATAAGAAATGTACATTAACCATAGTCACATCCGCGTTCTGTAAAGTTCATCCTAACTCTTCGCTTTTTGTTTGACATACAGACCATGAGTAACACATTACACCGTTTCCTGCAGGTTTATGGCTAAACTTAACATGAATTACTATGAACATTAAGTCTAAATATGTTGGATGAACGTCATCGTCCACATCCTCTTGTAGTCTGTCGTCTGTTGTTCGTAGCATTGCATGCTGCCCTACTTCGTGCAAACTCTTTGCTGTTGTGTGTTTGATCTGAACTTACTGTACTGTTTAAGTGGCTCCAATCATGACTGCGCCTTCAGACTAAAGTTGAGTTTTTCTTTTAAAAGCACTTGTGCTGCTCCTGCTGTGGTACAGTAGTGCGATTTGCTGACAGGGCAGCAGGTGCTTTTCTAAGCGAGCTAACCTCACAATCGTTTTGTCATCAACATGCTTCCAGTGCTGAGAGAGCTGCTGTGCAGTACAGGCAGGTACAGTATGGACTAGTCAGACCAACGTCATCGACTGTATGTGATGAGCCGTCGCTGCTCATTAAAGAAATCTCGTCCAGATTTACTGCAAGCTAGACATCTTTCCTCCAACCCAAACGTCTGTTGTTTCCTTAACGTTGCTCTGAGACCAACAAAAGTGAGATTTCACACACAGGAATTGACAGATTTGGCTCCTGTTCTGAGCTGTTTGATAGCATGAAGACAATGCTGCCAGGAGGACATGCTGTTTAGTTTTAGTGGGAAAAGAGATGAGTCTATTCCTGGAACCGCGAGGGAAAGAGCAGGAGAGCAGCTCGGAACGGTAATTTAACCTAATCTGAGCCCGAGAGGTGCTCGCATGTGAGCCCTCGTTCTTCTGTACGAGGTAATCGTCAGACAACTGGACAAGCACTAAGCTCAGAGAAGGATAATGGAGACACTTGTTCTGTGAAGTTTACCTAAACACTGACATTCCAGTCCACTGTCCTCGTGGCGTCACACCTCTTTACTTTACTTTGCTTGGCAGACGCTTTTATCCAAAGCGACTTACATGGAGCTAGTGATGAGTGTCTGTCTCAGAGACACACCTGATAGGGGATTAACCCATTGAGCTACCAGGCCACACCTCCTCTCTGTGCCATTGCATCCGTTTGTCTTCCTATCTCAACGCCACCTGTTTACCTGGTAGCCCTTTGAAGGAGGGCCTTTTTTCCCTCAAAGCAACAGACAGTTGAGTCTCCAAAAGTGAAACTGATTCGCACTAACTTGCTTCATCGCAGGGGATTTTGCTACGATCCCTCAAAAAGCGGCATCTATCATCTGCCAAGAATATCGCCTTAGATTTAAATTTCAAATGTGATACAGCAACACTGCAGGGGAGACTGACTCCTGCTATAATTGGCTCTCATTTTAAAGGAAAATTGTTCAAGGGAATATGGCTGTCCATAGAGTAATGTCTTATTTACAGAATGCCTCTCATTTTTAGTGCATGCTGGCTAAGGAAAATGATTGTGTCCCTGTATTTCTGAGGCGGCGTGCAGAGAGCCGAGCACTGCCATGGGTGTTTGTCATGCTCTCAGCGCAGACCATTACAAACCTGATTGATTTTATGTTCAGCTGTGAACAGATCCATTTGCCTCTGAGCGGCCTCAGAACTGATTTCTGCAAAACATCATTTTCTCCAGGATGGGAAGGAAATGTTTCTCGCTGGTTATAAATGGGCATCATAACAGATTAATAGAGTCCTCGCTCCTGGCTCGCTTGGTTTTTGTCAATGTTGAAGGGCCTGATGACAGCCATGTTGGATCAGCAAGGGATGGTAGGAGGAGCGCGTGTGTGGGGGTGTTGGTGAAGTTCCACAGTCAATGAATATTCATCCAAAACTCAGCAGCCATGGAAACCTTCAAAAGAGCTGAGCTTCACTCCTGTGAGGTGCCGTCCTCTTGATGTTTGCTTTGAGACGAGGATCTTGGTGACAACAAACATCTGTAGCTCCGAGCTGCTGTCTGACTTTGTTGGACAGATAATGAGACCGTGCTCAGTGTGGAGAACGGAGAACTAACGAGTTACAGACAGGTCCTGGATTAAAACCTCCACCTGGTGACATAAGCTCTGGATATATCCAAATCATCTTAGTCCTGATGTTCAGTTCATGACTAAATCTGGATTAGCAGGAAATTCACTGTGTGACCTATGGAACCTATGAGAAACTGTGACAGCAGTTTTTCCTGGACGCTGTTTAGTAACAAAAGCCAGTTTAGACTTATGAACGGCTCCAGGACAGATAAGAAATCAGAGTGAACATTTATTAATGATATATTAATTATACCAGTCTTAAGTTATATCTTAAGCTTATCAGGATCAGGCAGAACTTTGCTTTTTGTGTCCTTGAGGCCTAACAGACGCGCTGAAAACATTTCTTTCCTCTTTGGAAGAACTGGAAACCTGACACCTCCTGCAGCTCTGGATTCAGTTGTCCATTCATCATGAGGGTTTGTGGTTTGATCCTCAGCTCCTCGTGTCTGTGTCAGCGGGTTGAACGGGACACTGAGCCCTGCACCTTGCTGCTGAGGTGTGAGGGTATGTTCACGTGTGAATCACTGAATGACGGGCAGTAGCGTATAGTGATTTTCACGTCAAGCAGTAGGGTTCTTGCCTTGGCTGACACTTGCTATGTTTTTGCAAGTTTTTGCAAAAGTTTTTTTGCTGTTTTTTCTTTCATACATTATGTGTGTTATCTCTGCATCTATCCTTACATATATTATATATTTATACACGTATTAGTTTCTAATACAAGAAAAACACCATCGGACATGTTTTACTTTTGCACATGTTGACAACTTTGGAAAGGACACGTCTGACGCTTCCATGCGTTTTCATGTGTTCTGCTTCTACTTGTATTCTAGTTAATCACAGTCATACTTTTCTTTACTGTACACTGAAAAACTAGAAATTGATATTAACAAACATGTTTTAACACCTCTTTTCTTGGTCTTATATTGTTATCTAGTTTTATTAGCATTACTAAAGACCAGATTGTTCTGGAAAAGAGGTTGTTGACCTCAGAATCAATCTACTCTGGTCTCCATCTACTTTCTCTGCTATACTCTTCTATCTGCCACACCCTCCAACCCTTCAGGGATCATTCATCTGTCTGTTTTCTCGACCTCTTCTCATGTGAATTGTCGTAGGGGTGCTGGAGCCAATCCCAGCTCACTGGCGAGAGGCGGGGCACAGTCTGTCTCACAGGAAACGTGGAGGCAGGTGTCTTCTGGTTGGGACAGGTGTTAGCTGTCAAATTACAATAAATAAGAAGCTTCAGAACTCTGATTAGTTTGAAGACGAAGCTTTGCCTTTAACACTTTTTTGCTCTAAAAACCATCTTTAAATGAAGTTTAAGACATTTATACAAACACAAGATTAAACTTACTAAAACATTGCAAGGCTTTTGGTCAAAGCTCCACAGGGCTTCTTTAGAGCTGGATTTTACACGTCTTAGATTTTACCTTTGTGGCCTGTTGTTTTGATCAACATCTCTCGTCTAAGCTGGATCAAGGTTGAGGCACAATTTACATCTCATCATGTCTGCTTTGCTAAACACAGATGGACCTCATTTGGATTTATTTCCGTGTGTTCTGAGCTTCACAGCTTTGATTATCTTTGTTCTGCCAGGAGCTTTGTGATGTCAAAAGATTTGCTTCTCGAGTTTGTCTTCACATTTGAGACTGAGTGTTTTCATTTGGCTTTGGATATGTTTGCTGATGAGTGTTTCCCAAAGCTGGAAAAATGTGGAAATGATGACCTGCTGTGTAAATTTGTCATGGTTCATGGAGCAGAGCTTGAACGTCTGTCTTTGGTTGCTTCAGGGATTCAAGGAACATTTAAACCTCATTGTAATTTATGATTATACTAACTGGAGAACATAAAAGCTTGACATTCACTCCCACCTCTGTAATCTTACACCTACAGCAGAGACTGCTTTTTAAGCTCCTGAGCTGAATCGTGAGCTAAAAACCTTCTGGTATGTGAAGCCCTGACAGGATTCAGGCTTCTGCAGCCCTTTGAGGATGTTTTCATCCGTGTGACAGTACATTTTAATAAGTAGTGTCATTTGAGCGCATTACAAAAACTTTTTTTTTTTTCCTTCCTACATGTCACCAGAGTCTCCTGAGATGAAGACACGCATGAAAACCTCAGTCTCTTTGTTTTTTTTTTTTTATCTAAGTAGATTTTTCTACTTAGGTGGAAGCAAAGAAAGAATAGGAAATGAAGTACAAACTGTTCAGGTGAGGAAATATTAAAAGCCTGTGGGGTTTCTAAAAACATCTCAACCCGAACGAGACAACAAACAGAGCTGCAACTGGGAAAGATGAAAAAACAAAGCAAGAAAAAGCAATGCAGGGAAAACGAGAAGAGGTAGTGAAAAGTATAAAATGAATGATTCCTGTGTGTTCGAGGTGTGAGGAGGGAGCGTGCATGTTGGGTACTAGATCTATAATTTGGAGTTACAGCTACAGAAACAAACTATGATTTGATTAATTCTGACTAATAATGGCCTGAGCCGACAGGTATAGGTGTCGGTTGTGATTGTTTTTACCCTCTGTAGTGTTTCATTATGACTCCTCATGACGTCTTTCCGTAGTCATTAGCACATCCATATTTTTGATGTTGAGCAGAAGGAGCACAGAGCCTTCTTCAGCAAACTGTTAACATGGGAAATAAAAAAAGAGGAGTGATGATGTTGGTGCTCAAGCTGTGAAGGACGACGAGCTCTGACTGATCGACATGTTCCTCAGCCCAGTGTGGCTCTGTGTTCGCCTAATCCGACACACTCAGCATCTCCAAGGTCATAAACGTTGATCCCATCATTACAAACTCGAGCACAGGTTGACATGATCTTTGATAAGACTGTAGACGGGTCATACTCTCTGGGTTGGGATTTCTTAATTTTCCTGCAGCTCTTGACAGTGCAGCAGGGTTATAATGACAGTTTACCCAACTATTACAAGATGAAAAATAAATTCAGCCTTAGCCTTCGTTCCATGAAATAAACATATAGAAAAACCTATTGAACGCCCTGAAAATATGGACCTTCAGATGAACAGTATATTTCTTTAACTTCATGAAGGTGCTTGTTCTGTAGTAATGAGATGCTTTTAGAGTCATCAAGATGCTTTAATGTTCAAAAAGTCATAAAAATAACACAACAGGAACAAGACGTTAACTATTTACACAGATAGTAGTGTCATGATTGAGCATTATTTGTTATAGTGTGGGATACATTTCACTCCACATATTGGGGTAAGCCTGTATTAGCTGGTCACTTTATGGCACAAACTTGTTTTAAGTAAGCAGATGAACTGAACTGGACTTTCTCGTAGCAGCCGTACCCCGCAGGCTCGCCACACCTTCACACAGTGTGATCACACTGCTTCGCACAATTTGTCATATTTTCTCACATGGTTTAATCTGCTGTCGTGTGTCAGACGGTGGCCGCCGCCTCCAACATGTTTCACAAAGAGGACGCGCTGTGGTGTGTCACCGCTCGGCAGCCACTTTTATGTATTTATGTCCCGTCAGATTGTTGCTCAGCAGAGCAGGAAATGAAGTGTTGACGTCTTCTTACAGTTAAGATTTATGGCCTTGCCGATTGCTAATGAGCGAGTAAATAATCAGGTGTAGTACAGTAAAGTGAGTGGATGGACCTCATGCTGTTGTTCACCAGCTGAACACGCAGATTTAATGGACTCTTTTCTGCATCAGACAGTTTTAGAAATGTGTTTATGTGTGGGATTGCATGGTTCTCTCTATATTCACTTTAAAACCTCTGCAGTGAGGACATGTGGCTGCTTCTTGCTGCTGTTAACATCCAAACTACAAACACGGTTATAAAATCCTGCTCATTCATTGTATGACACCGTTAAGAATAGGTTTAGACACACATATGTTTTTATAGAGAATTAATTAAATGTACCCAGATAGTGGATTGTGTTTGTAATGTCAAAGCGCTTGACATTTTGGGAAATTTGCTTCTTCTTGATTTACTTCTTTTTGCTTTCTTTGACGCCTGTCTTGTGCTTGTAGACTAAGCATGGAGCTGGAACCAGGAGGTGTTTATCATAGCTTAGCATGAGGACCAGAACCTGCCACTGTATAAAGTTCAACATATTCCCCGCTGAGGTGTCCGCCTCATCACAGAACAATGCAAACAGTTTCCAAAATGTCAAACTATTGAAATCCTTGATCGTCACCTGTGGGTCAGGTAGTGAAACTTGTCTCATTACTGTACCTGACTTTTCAACTCAGTGTTTTTTTATGATTTAAACAGTTAAACTGGCTTTTTTGAGCATTTACACTTCAGTGAATGACTTTAAGATATTTAAGCTATTTTAAATGCTACACTATAGAGTTTGTATACTTATTATATACCTGCTTGTTATATTGAGAATATTTCTGATCAGAAAATACAACAGAAGTGAAAATGTTTAGAATTCAATAGGAGAAGAATCTGGACATACATAATAAATATGATGAACAGCTGTACGTCATATTTACAAGTTTAAGAGAGTTAAGAGTCCATTATGTATCTGAGTATAAACTGTAATTATTGTGCAGTTAGCTCAGAGTCCCTAATCTAAAAGACTACATGTGGAAATCATGCGGGGGTCGGAAACTAATTTCCATGAAATTGGTATTAAAGCTTTGCTAATTAAATGGGCCCACAGAGGCTTCAGTCTTAAAGAAGGAGAAATACTCCCCTGTCTTTTAGCAGCTTTTACAATCCAGATATCACTGTGAGGGAGAAACACAGGTGGTAGTTGTATTAGTGCATCTAACAACCAAATAATTTTCAGGTCTGAGTCTGAGCGTAATCAGGAAACTATAGTAGCACTAAAAGCTAAAACAGCCTCCTAATGTTAAGCTGAAGCTTATGTGATTTGAACTAAGGGCGTATGTAGTTTGCCGATGTGTAGGTAACGATGGCTCCATCTACGTCATTATTAAAATAGTTCCCTGCCACCATTGTGTATGTCTGGAAGATTTAAAAAGCACGAGGTGGCAGATAAGGGCCTAATCATGCCCGACCAACGGATCCTCATACTGATCTAGGCTGTCAGAGTCCGTTCCACCCTCAGAGGACTAAACCTGCAGACTCTGGTGATATTTGTGGTTATTGAGGGACATCTCCTGAGAGCAGATTCACATTAAATATGGGAGATACCTGTGGTCTCCAGAGGCTGAATCTTATGAGTTGTGTGGCCCCTCTTACTTTTCTGAGCAGGTTAACATTTTCGCGTGTGTGTTTCATACCGACATTCATGGTTCCCACACGATAAATTCTCACAACCAGTCTAGCAGCGCTATACGGTTAATTGTTGCAGCTCATATTCACAGACAACCACATTGAAATGCACAACCATGAGCAATCCAAACGGGGATCAGGCAGGAGGCAGAGTTTGAGACGCAACCAGGTGGAATACAGGGAAACGGAAAGGAGCAAACAATGCTAGAGAGTAGCTTCAGGCAGATCTTTGCTAACTCTGTGGCAAATGAGTAATGGACTAAGACTGGGAAATGCGCTGATTAACTACATTGGAAACAGCTGCCTAATACTGTATAGGTCCCCCTCTGCCCCCACAAAGGACCTCTGAATGTGTCCTCTGGTAATTGGCACCTAGATGTCAGCAGAAGATCTTTTGAAATCCTGGAGCTTGAGGGAGGGGGGCACTGACTCACAGTGCATCCTGGCACCACCTCTCCCCTAGGTAAAGAACTCACCTGGATGTCTATGTAAAAGAAAGCAGACCTCCCCCTTCAGGTCCATTGTAGATGCTTTCAGCATTGAGGTTTTTGTGGGCACTTTGCCTGGATGCAGCTACTCAGCCACATATGCAACAAGCTGTGAAGCAGGGTCTGACACCTGTTGATTATCAACAGCTTTGAAGGTTTTCAGCTATTTGTGCTACAGTAGTACAGTAAATCTCCTCTGTGGCATCAGACCAGACGGGCCTTGGGCGTCCATACTGGCCAATAATATACCAGGAACTCCCCACAAGTCCTGTCATTTTGACCCAGTTGGCTAATGGCTGCCTATTAGCTTAGAGTTTAGAGTCCTGACTATTCATGTGCTGCATCATACATCCCACCTCTTGACAAGGTGCCATTGTAATGAGATAATTGTTGTTATTCACCTGTCAGTAGTGTTAATGTTGATCAGTTGTCTAACGACATCACTGTGACAAACTTAGAACATACTCATAATATTGCAGTAATTAGGAAGATAAAAATACTGTTTCTAGTAAGACAAACTCATTTGTTTCTCTGCTGTGATGCATGCTGGGTAGCAGGATGTGTTGGCGATGTCCATCCACAGTGTTGTTCCTCTTTTGGGGATTCGTCTCCTCCCTCTCCCTCGTACCGACATCAAAGCTGACAGCCTGCCGCTCACGCAGCTCTGTGCGAGCTGGGAATTACCTCCGCGAGTATTTCCTCGCCCGTCCATTTAGCAGCGGCATATCCCTCCCTCCCAACGAGGTTAGTCAGTTGACATATTTAGGGCACGATGAAGGCTGTACGTTAACACCAGGGGGAGTGGCACACTTTAAAGCACCATGTGGAGGAAAGAGACTAACTTTCCTTCCTATGTGGGAGCAGTTTTATATTTTATGACACATAAACACATTTTCTATTTTTATACTTTTAGTGTGGACACGACAGTGAGACGTCTGAATGTCCTGGTTCAGAAAAGATTCAGCCTTTTCATTTCCTGACAAAAACTTTTAGTGGTTGTTCAAATATTGACTCTTTTTGATGCTTGTGTGCTGCAAAACATCATCACATAGATGTTTTAGTTGATGGTTCAGCATCCAAAACATTTGACTTTCCACTGTCGACATCCGATCACCTACAGACTTTCTTTTAACCATGAACATGGTGTTAAGTAAATAAAATCTTAAAGAACATAAACTAAATTACATCTTAACAGTAGCTCTAGAGTCGTTTGTGTAAAGTTTAAGTTGTTTGGCTGCTTGTTGGAGAAAGTAGTGAACTTGCAAATGTATTATTTGTTACCTGTTGAATTATTTCATGAAAGACGATTATAGACAAAAGCTAAATTCTAGACTTAAGTTAGCGAAGCTTAAATATTTAATATTTAACCTGCACACAGTCATTTAACATGTTCTACAAAGTGCAACACAACACCTCCTGAAAGTCTCTTCTTTGCTGACCTCCAGTGGTTTAACTTCACACCTTTCTGCAGTGATGCACAGGTGTGCAGCAAAGAAAAGCTTTTCTGCCTGGTGTGAAATGTCTTACTCATTTGGAGGAACGTTTGAAACAAACAGATTTCTTTGCCACAGTGTTTGCAGAAGAGCAGCGATGTTAAATGCTTAATTTGAATTTGTAGAAATGTGCCCAGAGCAAATGAGTGACTTAAAGCCAAATGTGGTTTTAGCCCTGCATTGAATGGGGCTTCCCCTCCCAGTTTAATTTGACTGTTAGTTCATGTAAAGCATGTCTGAGGTTGGTTGAAAAGTTTAGAATTATGCAAAAATATAGTTTATTGACATCAGTAGATCTTCAATTTAAACTTGTTAACGGTGCTAATTTGTTGAAACTGTTAAAAGTAACTTTGACAGGGATGAATAACGTAGCATGTGATTTTGATATAGAAGACTTGGAATCCTTTGGTTTCAATGAACTATGACCATGATCTTGCCTAAACTGTACTGTACCAGTTTTTGTTGGCTGACCTGAACTAGACCTTAGCCTAAGACGATAAAATAATGTGATCAGTTTTGTTGCTGTTTTGGCAGGCGCAGCTCACTAGTATCCTTGTTATGACCTGGTTTCCTGAGAGTCATGAAACTATCAGGTTGCTAATGTTTCCTGTAAAGGCAGTGTCAGAACATCACCAATACCAAGATAAGACTCAAGCCTGCTGCTCGGGTCGGGAGGTGCTGTTGAGCTGACCACTCTGTAGTTTAATGCTCGACCTTTTTGGCTTCTGCAGAGGTTTAAGTGCCCCTGTTGTTAGACATGCTGATAGGAGCATCAGATCAGAAGTTGTTTTTATTTTTGTGGATTTTTATCAATTTAATTCATGAAAATTGTTAGTTTCTGCTGCAGAGTAAAAACGGTTTGCAGGATATTTTCAGGTCTGATTGAACTTTGCTTTGATCGCCCTGTGTCCTGTGCTGGTCATCGTGTATAAAGGACTCTTCATGGCGATGAACACGGTTTGTCATGTGTTCTCTCCACACTTTGACAAAGTGCATTAGTTTTGAATTGTGCAAGTCTTTCCTTCAATAATTCCTTCTGCTGAGGTGCCCTTGAGTCTCATCCTGCAGTAAAAAAGCTGTTCCTGCTGTCATCTCTCCCGATGCGAAGACAAAACATTAAAGTAGACAGCATCAGTAAATCTGAATGTGTAAACAGATTTAAGTACGACGTGTGGAGCTGAGCTGGAAGTCACAGCTGCTCCACATCCTTTAACCGTGTGCTGGAAATGAGCTTTGATCCAGGCTAATTCTGCTGCTGCTGGGAGGCTTTCCTGTGGACCCCGATCTCCCAGCAGGCTTTGTGTCACCACTGTTTTAACACGGTTATGTTAATCGGTTGTGTGGTGGTGCCGCATTAAAACCAGAGCTGGGATTTAAGCAGAAAGTGTCAACACGCTGAAGACCTGACCTGCTCTTAAACTTTTATTAACTCCGTTTCCCTTCAAGTGATATTTATTGTCATTTTGTCGACATATACTCTGACCAGCGGCAGTCTGTCATGAAGAATTAGCAGAGGAATTTATTTTAATACCTGCGAGTTATATAAGCAAGAACTAGGATTTTGAGTGTAGTTTTAGAGCTAAATCAATACATGGTTTTATAGAGGGAGAAAATTTACTGCAACACAATAAGCTGCATAGCACTGGTCCATTAAATCAGAACTCACAGCAGTTCATTTTCAAGGTAATGATGAATTAAGATGGCATAAACCTTGAGTAAATTTAGGTTAATATATCCATGTCAGCTCTTAGCTCTTACATCCGGAGTGCTGATAGTTTCCACAGACACTGAGGCTGCGGTTAAGTTTAATAATCAGCTTATGAGCCCTAATGTTTGCAGTAGACCCTTTACGTTTCCTGGTGAGTGGGTTCAAAGTCAACTAAAACATTTTCCTGTGCAACAACGTTATATATATAACGTCCTTTCCTCTCACTGCAGAGCCAAACTGAAGCCTCACATATGTGCGGAGTGAAAATCTTAAGTGTACACTCTTTACTTACACACACCAAATGAAAACATTTACCACGTGATCATTTTAACACAATTTTCAGAAACCTCAGCTCGACTAGAACTAGACTAGAAAGTATTGTTTGGTGATGGAGGACTGAAAGAAATATTCACATTATTTGAAGTAGTTTACCAACTAACATGGACTGAACACGAGTGGCTGCTTAACTGGATACTGCTCACTGATGTTTTTGAAGTGATACTTATGTACTTTCTGTCTTTATTAGAGAGTCGACTCTCAGTCACGCGTAGGGAAGACTGGAGCCGTATGGAGTCAGACAGGAGAGAACTGTAATGGAGAAACATCCATCTCCTCTGGTTCTATTCCCTAACCCGCTCCCTGAGTTTCCAGGCCTGACGCTGAGTTTAGCCTACATGTTAACCTGCTTTTCTGCGGTACAACCTGTGATAAATGGGCCGGCAGTGAGCGACCCTACGGTCAGGGCTTTGTATTTCTGGAGGCGGTGTTGCTGGTTCATCCAGACATGGATTCTAGGGAAAAAACTGACAAAGATGGATGATTAATCCTTCAGGGCTTCAGGCTTTTTTTTTTAGACAGCTGTGATACAGGTTACAGTTTTTGTTCTATTACTTTCTCTACACAAGACATTTCAGAGAATGTATTTTTATTTTGGTGATCTACTCCAGTTTAATAAAAGAAAGGTTCTTGAGTTTTTTTCTGCTTAAACTGGTGATAAACTGGTGACACTCTGGTAACTAGCATTATGAGATGTGAAAAAGTATTTGGCCCTTCCTGCTCCTAAATAATTCAGATGATCATAGAAATTTAAATATTACAATATATAACCTGAGTAATACCTGGATGTGTGGGGGCTACAGAAGTGTCATGCTGAAAGATCAACTTGGAATGAGAGACAGACTAATATAGTTGGTTTGTACGATGGTCTTTCAGTGTGAAAATGATGCTGCCTCATGGGAAAAACTAAATGCAAAATCACAGCAGAGAGTGTTTATGGTGTTAAAACTCTGGTGTTTCTCAGCGCACAGCAAGCGACTTTGCGTCCATCAACAATGCAAATGAAAATCAATGGCTTGGCAACAGGAAATCGTTGTCTTCCAAATGAGAGAAGGTACTAATGCCAGTCACACCTCCAGGAGGCTGATGGATGAGAAACAACAGGCCGTCGACGTCAGAGCCCAGAGTGATTCAACAGAAATGCAAACTATGCTGGTACACTGACTGTAGAAGATTCAGCACCGCTGATTTAGTAGAAGAAGATTGGAGGTTGTTGTTGTTTTAAAAGCAGCTCGGTGAATACCTTGGGATGGATTAGACATATTTATAGGTTCCGTTTAGAAGTGAATGAATGAACCGTTACATCCTGCTGGGACAAATGCCTCGTCATCGTCACAGGCAGAGACTCACAGAGAAGCTGCTATTATGACAGTGATGCTCTTTGGTGTTAAACAATGTGTTTTTCCTGTTTAAGGCAAAGGCACCTCCCCCTCTCATCCATCTGCTACTAAAATGTCTGGTTCTGAGTCACCTTAACTACGAGTTTATGCAGTGATCACTTGGTGGCCTGTGTGTTTCAGCTATAGGTAACTGCTGAATGCCATCAGCAGAGAACAGGTAGTGATGGCGCAACATCCTCCCGTTGCCTCAGCAATTTGGCGAAACCACAAATGGAGGGAGGAGGAGCAGGTTGATGGGGAAACCAGGTTGCCTGGATGCAGTGAGGATGATGTGATTGACAGAACTGGTACAGAACCCACAGAGTGGAAGTGGCAGTTGGTGCCGAGATTCGAGCGAGAATAAAGAAGCTTACAGACGACGGCTGTGAGATTCGACATGACAAGTCCTGATGTGCTTCACATGAATTATTCCTGTTTACATGTCCTCTCTGCATGCAGAATGAGGAGAGGATTTGATGCTAGAAGTTTCCAAATTGCATCTTATTTAAGTCAAGTGCAGCATTCAAGTTTCACTGCTTGAATGTAAATGTTACGCCGACCGAGGCCTGCGCCTCACTTCTGTTGGACGATTACCAGCATAATTCCTCAAACTCTGGGTCCTCATGTTACCACAGAGCTGCCCTTGGTGTGCCTTTGTCATTTGTCATGTTTAAAGCAGCTCTGTCGAGGGAGTGGAGGGCTTTGTTGTGGAGAGGGGGAGACAGCCTCAGGCCTACAGGCTATATTTCATTGTTTAAGCAGCGCATCACCTCCAAACTCCCCGCTGTCCAGCTCAGATGAGAGATAACAGTTAAAGGCTTCACACAGACAGCTTTGAGGCCTGTTCATCACATCAGTGAGTCGGGTTTTCTGTGGATCCCACTGAGGACCACACCCCGGCTAAAAAAGACCAGCAGCAGGGCGGGAGGGAGGATTGTCATTCGCAGAAGCTGCAGTGTCTCAGAAACATTTATCTTTATTGACAGCGAGTGTCTGCAGCAGCAGTGTGTGAGGTTTTTTGGGGGGTGTCTGTGTGTTTGTGTGTTTAGGACAAATACAGATAAATGACGAGTGCATCTACTATATGATGTTTGACATAATCATCCATCCATACATTATGCTAACTGCTTGTTCTCAGGGTCACAGAAATGCTGGAGCTTCACATATTTTAAAGATAGAAAATGTCACTGAGTTTATTTGTACTATCGCTAGTTTATGAGAAAACAAATCTGGGCTCTACACCAAAGTATAATCACTTGATCTTTGGCTCTTCTTTCCATTTTTCTGCTGATTTTATTTAAGTCTTTTAACAGGTTTTTGAGATATCCCACTGACTAACCAACAATTGAACTCAAACACAACGTTCTTGGCAAAAGCAATAAAATAACTGGCAGAAAAAACTAAAAGTAGAAACTGTTAGAACGAAAGCCAACTCAAAGCGCAGCCAGAAAAGAATAAAAACAGGAAGAAAGAGAGCAGGTGATTGGAATTAAACAATTACAAAGAAATATGCAAAGACTTTAAAGATGAGAGCAGTAGTTCCCATACTTAATGGGTGGGCGATGTTTAAATTCTCACAGGTAATGAGTGTAGCTGTGAAGGTCTGCAGAGGTAGAAAGGTGTGAAATTAAACTTTTATAAAACAGCTACTGCTCAGTAACGACATGTAATTAGAAAGATGGGTTTAACCATAGTTTGATAAGGTGCAGCTTTAACGGACTAAACTTTACACAATCCAGGTAAAGCTCCGAGTTCTCAGTTTTGGAAGAGACTGTTAAAGGTGAGACGTGAGGTTTCGTCCATCTCACCCACTCTTATCAGCATTTGTTGGCTGATTTTCTGTCACCAGGCTCTGACATGACATTCACGCCTCCATTAATTCTGCCTACAAAGCTCTGATTGGTTTGACTGCTTTTCCAACTGTCAATAGATCCCAGGTCTATTAAAATCATCAGTGTGGGCAGTGATTCAGAGCTCTGGTATGAGGGCAGCTACAAGGAGCTTAGAGTTACTCAACAATACAGTAAATCTACTTTTGTAAGCTCGCTTTATGACACTGTCAGTTGATTCTAATGTCATGTTTAGTGTTCATTACGACATAAGCATCTGCTTTGAAAGTTATCACTCCATTCAGTGGGCGTTATTAGTCATTATCACACCAATAATTCAGCATCAGAAGTGGCAAACTGCACCTAACGCTAGGATAGAAGATGCTTACCCAACCCATTCTCATTGCATTGCATGCTGACGCTAAAGGTGCCTCTTTACAAGTAGTATTGTAGTTGACGGTTGTTCCTGTGTCTTATACTGCAGTGTATTAAGCAGGAGGATTGGATGGGTCAACGAAGACTGTGACATAGAGCACAGGAGTGCAGTGTGTTGTAACAGGGTCATCTCAGGGAAGTTCTTATTTAATTTATTCACTGAACCTAACCCAGACACGTTTTTGTGACTGAGGGTTAGGGAAAAGAAAATACATACAGGTTTTCTGTTCTCTCCAATCCCACACTTAAAATTGACTAAGTGTAAAGTCTGTTGTTCCATCTCAAGAAATAGATTCTGTTTTTGATTATCCACTAGCTTGGAAACGTCCTCCGTGCTTTTTCACTTGGGTTAAAATTACTACTGCCGCTGTGTTCCTGTCTCAGTCAGTACAGCCTGTCCAAACTTCAGCTGACCTCCAGTGGTCCTGCAGTCTGACAAAATCCAGCAAAAGAATCCACATAGAACTAAATTTAATGTCCACACACACTGGTTACCTGTATGTTTTTAAAATTGTTTTCAGTTTTTTAATTGGGGTTGGCTGCTAATCCATTCTAAGCCTGATTGCACCCAGATATCCTCAGGCAGAGGTCTGTTGGTAATTCCTTGACTCTGCGACTGAGCAGCCTGCCAAAATAGATAAGATGAGATAGACAAGCAAACCATGTTTCCTCTTTTAAATATCTAATAAAACCTCCGTCAACAACAGTTTTTTTTGTTCTGTTTCTGTGCCATTACCTTTTTAACCTAACTTGTTTATGATTTTTTTTAGTGTACAACATTAATATAGCTGCTGCTTTATGAATAAAATAATTATTTCATCATTTACTGTATGTGGACAAAAGCAGCACAAGAGAAAAACTGAACTAAAGACACAAAGTAGTGGATCTACAGGGAAAACATCATGGACAAAAATTCATCGCCTCATAAAAACTGTGTAAATGTGCAAAAGTCTGGTACACTTTCATATCATACCATCAAGAACTGGAAAGTTGTTAGTCCAAGCAGTGAGTTTTCCGTTCTATGCAAACACCATGACA
The DNA here is from genome assembly GCA_034779795.1 of Ctenopoma multispine. Classification (NCBI taxonomy): domain Eukaryota; kingdom Metazoa; phylum Chordata; class Actinopteri; order Anabantiformes; family Anabantidae; genus Ctenopoma; species Ctenopoma multispine. The sequence goes on along the minus strand of JAUYWH010000024.1, from coordinate 22,999,636 downwards.
CGACTCTTCTGCTCTGATGTTCAGCAGGTTTCCTCCTGTTTCTCATCAGTTCTTGCTAATTGGAAGCTGCAGTCCAACCCTGCTGCTAGCTGAGCTGAATAACTAACCATAAAGGTAAAACCTGATTGTGTTTTCACAGCAGAGTAAACTACAGCCCAGTAAACAGATGAGAGGCTGGGAGATGCTGTGAACTAGTACATTTAGGATCTGACACAACAGACAAGAGTTTATCTGCAACGATTCTTTAAACGCTTTTCTACACTGGTCCCAAACTCTAAATCTGTGTGTCAAGATTTGCGAACAGTGTTGATGTCTGATGTGCTCATTATTGTGTGTTTGCTCCTTTTCACAAAAAGATGAAAACTACCAGTGCCGCTCTGACCTCCCAGCTCTAAGCCGTTGGTCCCCCACTGAAGACATGCATGTTGTACTTTCATTTTTTTAAAGGCTCGGTATTTTCTTAGAACGACCAATAACATGCAGCACTCTGTTGGTAGGGATTTCTGGATTGCTGCTGGCAGTTACATGGACTAACGATACCGGTGGATGGTCGGTGACAGTTCACTGCGTAGGCTGGCTGCTCATTAAAACACACTGTGTAATTTTCTCACCAATCTCCAATCGGATAATTGATTGCTGTAGCAGTTGTTATGGCTCGATGGCAGCCCCAGAACAAATGATGCCTAACTAGAAGTGGAATGATTATCTGGTCGATGGTATGAGGTTTTATATGCAGTTGCATTGGTATAAACTAGTATTGCTATCAATGGCTAACCTATAGAATAATTATTGTATCGTTATTAAATCCTAACCTTTGTACTGCAATACAGTCAACCTGGATGTGACATCATGCGATCTTCTTCAGATTTACTTCGTCACAGCCTAATTAGTTTACGCCAGATGTTTTGAATATTAGGCTAACGTGACTTCGGTTTTTGTGATGTATTTATTTATTTTTTTTATTAAAAATTTTAAGAACACACAGTGGAAGGTGAATTGTTTGTTTGAGCTGCGTTTACTTGCTGTATTTCTCTACTTTCTGTGATAATGCTTTAGTTTGGTGGACGTGTAATCATATACCTGTTGTCCACTCCACTTCAGGACGGCCTCCAGTTAGATGTTTGGTTCATTTACATGGTTTGTGTTTGTGTGTTTGTGTCATCAGTACTTGAGTCTGTAACCAGGACCTGTAACTTCACCTTGTCTGGAGAATTTAGCGATCATAACAGACTTGCTGTTTTGTCATCTGAACTGAACCACAGTGCACTGGTTGTTTTGTGGTTCAGTTCAAACAGGCTGACATCACACAGAGCTACATACAGTGACCATTCAGAGATGATCAGGAAAACAACCTGCATTACAATCAAATAGAGTATAATTGCAGTATTAATCCTGCAGTTTATGTCAGCACTGATGTGTGCTGTGTGTTGTGTCTGAACTCTCTACAGATAAAAACAGTACAGTACTGTCACTATGGCAGCCGGCTGCTCTCCACTCTCTTGTTTTCTTTTTACCTTCTATCTCTTTCTTTTTTCCCTGTCTCTCCTGAGCTCTGTTCATGTTTATGCAAGACGTGGCATGATGCAGATCCCTGCTTGTGTTGCAAATGCACACATGGACCATTATGATTTTCTATTGTCACATTCAGTGTTGTTCAGTGCACACAAAATATCATGGGAAGCTGAGAGGAGTGAACATTTTTTTGTACTCGGACACTACACAATATCTCAACTACTGGCACTGTGCATTGCACAGCTGGTGGTAATGTTTGAGAATGAGATGGACTGAACAGAAAAGTAGATGGTCCACTATAGTGACTACAGCTCTCTTGTCAAGCTGAGAAGTTGCTTGCAATGTCTTTCATTTCTACAGTATTTTACAACTGCTTTTTAAGTTTCTGTAGCACATTGTAACACAGAGACTGGATTTGGTCTCAACATCCCCTGTGTCCCCTGAGAAGACACACTGGATATAGAAAGACAAATATAAGAAGGCATTAAGACGGCATGGGTGGAAGGCCTGCTGTGAGCACAGGTAGGTGGGCTGCAGGGACTTTTCTGGATAGTCTTTATACCGGACACCCAGCATCCACAGATCAGAAAGCTGCATTAAAGAAGAGCCACCAAGAATGTGCAGAGGTGGCTGTGGATCAAGAGGAGCACTCCATGGTGTAGTGTGCTACTTTGACACAAGCTAGGAACTGATCACACCTAGAACACCAGATGAACCTGGGTTCATGGCTGATGTCTCCATGTTGCACTACTTGGTTTTTCAAGAATGCAGCAACTGTCAAACCTGCTCTTGGAACCTGAACTGCACCTTCTGAGCACCACACAGCACATAGACAGTTACAGGGATTTTACACTGGGGAATTGGTGCAGCCACAAGAGAAAGTTCCTGTTTGTTTAAGCAATAACTTAACACGGCTTTGACAGAGGTGACAGTGATCGTTAAACAGAAGAAGTTACATCATGTCAGAAAGATTCAGGTAGGAGATACAAAACAAGCTCAACACAGACACTTTACAGATTTCTCTCTAGTCTAGTCACAGTTTAGCCGCTGAGGACAGCAGAAGGACCACTGCAGCTATGAGGCTCACTGGTGAGATTAGTTTCAGTTTGAGTTGGTGGAGAACAAAACCAGAGCTAACAGAGGGAAAACTGGACATTTTGCTTGGTGCCTCGTGCCTGTAACTGCTGGATGTGTGAATCAGTGACACATACAGAGTAGTTTGTGTCGCAATATAACCAAACCATGATGGTTCTATAACATGATAACGAAGGTCCAGTGTGCCGGCTCCCATCCAGGTGCTAATTTAAGAGATGCTCCTGTGTGTCTTATGAGGTGATAGGTAGACATATATATATATACCTTCAGTAGATGTCTGTTTAGAAGCTTATCTTTCTATAATCTTCACCAACATTGTCGAGCAAATTCTTCATTGTCCTGCAGCACGTTTTTCTGTCTCCTGAGAGAAACATCCACGTAGCTCAGATGATCAACATCAAGCGTAAGTACAGGCAGTGCAGCTTTTCCTCCATCACTGTGATATTTGTTTGTATTTGTCTTTGTGTGGGTGTGTGGTAGTTGTGTCTTGATGTTGGTCTCTGGAGAGTGTGGATGTGTGTTAAGTCTCAGAGGTAAAGAACGACCATCCACCGCGGTGGAAACCAGTTGGTTTTTGTTTCAGCATCCCAGATGACATCAAACAGCACTGCTGCCATCATTATCTGTGGGATGTTTTCCTATTAAACTAAAAAAATGTTTTCTCTTTTCTAAATTCAGAAGAAAACTGACAGTTAAAAAAAAGTTTGTGCTGTCATCAGGAAGCTGTTGTTTTGACAGAGAACCTCGCTCTCGCAGAGATTGTTGAGCTTTATTTTTTTCACTCAAAGATGCTTCCTCTTGATAAAACCTCCTGTGTGTGTTCTCGTCACGGTGCTGCTGTCAATACACCTGCTGTTTACCTGCTTCACATCTTTCTGTGACTCGATTACTGTTGTGGAACTAACATATTGGCAAGTGGATTTAAGATATTTGGCAGCACAAAGGCTGTTCTAGCAGCTGATGTGTGAGGAATGATGAGCCTTTACTCTGTCAGGGTTGATTACACCTGGTTTATTAACTTTGTTTTTGAAATATTCAGCCGTTGCTGTCACCCGGGGGCATCCAGCTTGAGGCAAATGGCAAAAATGTGTTAAGGTCATAGCGTATGTCTGTAAAAGCCTACGATTTTAATGCAGATGTAAAGGTATGAAGGAAAACGTACATTTTTTATTATAATTTGCATCCTTCCCTTCCTTGTTGCGTTAGCCCTGACCTGTAGCAGCCACGCTATGCCTGTTGGTGATGTGGGAACGGATGATTTGGATTTTGGATAGATCGATCTCACAGGATTTATTGTTTGTACGAAAAATACTATGTGCTTCAAAAAAAGTCCCTTCCTCAATCAGTCAGAGGTCCGTCGGTGTAATTGTTTTAATGGCAGTGCAAAGCGCCGCTAGGGAGCATCTGGGAATGTTTTGTTGATACAGTGATGTGGCAGTTATGGCCTTTCACTGTGAAGAGTGTTGACATTTGACTGCAGCGCCCCCACTGGACCAATTAGTATAATTCTAATAGGAACCACTGAAGAGGCATCATCAGACATGTCTAAAATAACATCTGACAGACAGATGGACGGATACATCCTTATCCCTGCAGTCAGACTCCTCCGTCTGCTCCTCTGCTCCTGTATTTCATCATCTGTAACAGTTCAGAATTTACATTGGAAGCAGACTTCTTTCAGTTGATAATTTTATTTTTTGTGAATTCCGTTCGTTGCAGTATTGACCTTGAACAGAGAAGTCAGTGCAGCCAGATTAGAAATTGCTCCGGGCACCTTTGAAAAAAGTGAGAGTTTGCTCGCCTCTTCAGTGCAGCTACTAAAGATTATATCTGTGTGATGCTCAGCCAAAGAAACTCAGTTTTGCTCCTGATCAAATGTTTGATCTTAATTATCACGTTCCAAATGGAATGATATTGTAATTAGATGCTGCTTTTTTGTCTTTGTGGGGGGAGAGACTTGGAGATGATTATCCTAAATGAATGTTGCATGACTGAAGGGACAGGAGAGCAGCTCTCATTCCTAGTTCAAGCACAGCCAACACAGAGCAAATGAATTGGAAAATTACCATAGGTCACTGAATTAATTCTCCAAATGGCAATTGGTGTGATTTCTCCTGGGGGTGGGGGTGGGTGACTGGCAAGTCTGCTTCCCTGCTCACCTGTAGGTGTGGATGTGAATTTCCAGTCATGGAGGTGGGGGTCAGAAACTGCCTTAAGCTAGATTTTTCTATTTCAGTTGGAGGTGGAGTCTGAGTCTGTGCTGCTACTGAATTTACAACCACTGTGAAATTCTTTTCTATTTAATTCAGTCCAATTCAGACCAAATCATCTCAAGTCTCTTTACAGTGTTTTACGTTTAATACCTTAGAGAATATAATCCTACAGGAGCCCAACAGTCCCACTTTAGCAGCGCCAGGAGACAGTGGAACCAGGCTCAGGGTGAGTGGCCATCTGCCTCACCTGGTTGGATGACCAGGAAGAGGGGAGAGAAGAGAACAGCAGGTGACAAGAGAAGCACAACAAGCAGCAGACGATACAGTAGATGCACCTTGAAAGCATCATTTAAATCAGGAGGAGTGAGGAGTGGAGGGGTACTTATCTCTGGAGCTCAAGAGAACATCTTTCCTTTTTTGGTTCCATTAATTTAGTGAGTGCACCAATAGATTGTCTGGACTGGAGATGGTCAGTCAAGTTTCCCAGAACTCCCCCGAGACTGATGCAGACGATCTGTCCCAGGGAGACGGCGTTCACTGGTTTATGTTCCTTGACGGACAGATAATTTGACTTTAAACTTCTTGCACTGCAAATGCTCTTTTTACTAATTATTATTTATTAATATGAATAATAAGCACTAATACATTTCCTTGTTATGTTTATGTGAAAGTCAAAACTAATGAGCCCTTAATCTGCTGGAATTTATATCTGCTGTCTGCAAAATATCTTTATTAGCTCCTATTCTAATTTAATATTAAACCTCATCGTGTTTCCAACTGTTTGCCTTTATTGAAGGTGATGAGCGCTAATTATTGCAACTCAAAACGCTGGAAACATGGAGCCTCTATTTTGGCAGAACATTTTAAACACCTTTTGTTGATCCATGAAAGGTTCCCCGTAAAACAAACACCTCAAAGTAAAACGGGTTTTTCACTGTGTAATTAAGAGATGGAGGAAATGTGTCTGATCACATGCACATCGCAGTACTCTGCATATCTGCTCCTTCACAACAATAGTCTGTTCCTCAACCGAGTAGAACAGTACAAGCGGTTAATAAAAGTTCCAGAGTCAACAATAATAATCAGTGGTCGGATTTATTTGTCTACTTTTGTTTCAGCGCTGTAAAAACTCCAACTGGCTCAGCTGTTTTTCCTTTAGGGAGACGACCATGAATGAGCCCAGCAGCAGACCTGTTTTAATTGCTAAGACAATCTGAGATGTGGGCACTGGACCAGGATGCTTACATCTGGTAAATTGGGAAAAGAGGTAGCCTGAGGTTAGACGGAAATGTTGAAACTAAAGTAACTAACAGCAGTTCTCTCATCTCTTCAAATGATCTCAGAAAATGTAAAAAAGTCAAAGGTAGGCTTTTAATGGGCTCTAACCCTGACTGACAGACACCACGCCATTAAGACGACTCCTTAAACAGACAAATTACAGCTGTAAGTCAGCAGCCTGCTCTTCTTGTTGTGCTCTACGGAGAGCTGTGCAGACGGGGCTAATGGAGCTAATGCACCAAGACAAAAAGCCTTGAACATCTTTTCACCCGTAAACTCCACAACTGTCTCACAAATCCAGCCCCAGCCATTACTTTAACAGGGCACGGCTGTATTTCTCTCAGCCTGTAACTACTATTGGCACTGGACAGTTTATGTGTTAGTCGTGTAATTAAATCTTTGGATACTTTCCTCAAATCAATGGAAAGTACCAGCATAAAACACAGACCTGGAGCCGGACGGCGTCTGTGTGAAGGCCGAGCAGAGCGCAGGAGAGGATCGATGGTGCGGGGCAGGTGGTGATCGGTGGCGACACTTCAGACTATGTGACATCACAGGGCCTCAGTCGCACGACCCTAGCCTTTTCAATTCAGTAGCATTTGAGCTGCTGTCATTACGCTGCCTATTACATCTGTTGTTTTATCAGCCTAGCAGCGCTGCCCCCCCCCCGGCTTGCTGGCTGTCGATCCGGAGTCAGCCTGGACAACCTAATGATGGCAATTAGCCGCTAAAGGAGGCTCTTAGCCGTTAGCTGCTGTCACAACCCACAACTGATGACTCTGGGTAAAATTGCTGCCAAAAGTCAGGTACACCTCAGCTCTGCTGGGAGAACTTTCTTTTCCCACTGTCACTTCATTTACCTAGTGAACGCAAATGGCCCCAAAAATAAAAAAGAGAAATGATTTTGTCTCATCATCTCTAAACAAGTATTATGAAAATGCAGAGAGGATAGTGCAGCATTTTTCTGCCTGAGGAGAAGGTCCAATCTCTCCTTCCTTGAACAGGTCATTTGAATATTTGTGTTTTTATTGTTTACCTCTATTCTGCTCCTTCTGCACGGTGGCACAGTGACAGGTCATTATGTGGCTGCCTGCTAGCTACAGTACCTGGTGTCAGGACACCAGAGGATGTATTGCCGCGTCTGGTCGGAGTGCTCGCAGTGACAGGCCCCGGCTTTACACTCGCCTAAGCCATGGTGTCCATGTTGGCCTCATTAACTAGAGTGTTGCGTGGGTTTTATATCAATGTCACAACTGTCACGGTGTGCGGAGGTGGGCTGAGAAGGAGCTTGCTGCGTCCTGCCTGTTTACCAGCCCTCGCTAACACTCACAGATCTGTCTAACTCATTAGCAATCACCCCATCCCTTTCATAATGAGAAGGCACTAGAGAGGCAAAACAGAGAGAGGAAGCCGTTAAAAGATGCTCCGTGTCTGGATCCTCTTGTTTGCTCACTATGATAGATGGTTCTTGTATTGCTATTCATAGAGCAGCTGTGGAGCGGCCATCTTCTGCTCCTCGTGAGGTTTACGTTCGTCCGGGACTCATGTTTAAGCATGTTGGAGTTCCCAGGCGACTGATTTATGCTGTTCTTATTTCTGCTCCGACGGGGAGCTCATCTGAGCCCGACAGCAGGGCGCCTCTGAATCTTGATGGTGGAAACTGCAGCTGCAGATTGCTGTCAAGGCTTCTCTGCGGGAAGCTGAATGCTTTACTTTTTTTTGGCGTCTTCCAATAGAATTCTACTCTATAATTTAGCTGCTTGCCCCCCCACTCCCTGACTGACTGAACAACACTCTTTTTGTGAACAGCCTTTTGATTTAGCACGCTCCGTTCCCTTCTCTTGTTTTTTGACCAGGGCGGGGCAACCAATCGGCACCCGCGGCGCTTTAGATAAGCAGTTTGACAAACCTGATCAGGAAGCTTTGTTTATGCTCTGTTTTACTTTCTGGCTTTAAGGCCAGGCTAGGTTTTGTTTGTCTTCCTCAGAGGTCCACCACGGCTCTCTGTGCCTTTAGCCAGAGAGTAAAACTACAGTTCACATGGGGGATTTCAACCTGTACTGTACAGTTTGGAACAACAGCAATAAGAGTCCTGCTGTTTAGAATAGTAGTAATTATCTGAATTATCTGTCTGTGGTGTTGTATTTAAGTGCATAATCTCACAAACATGTCATCACATTTAAAAAAAGGAACGGTGATCGCGAAGACAACAGCACAACCAACAAACACCCAAGTAATTAACACCAAAACCTCTTGTGTCAGATTTTTGCTTTTCTCTGTTTTATATAATTTAAAATAGTTTTTAAGTTGAAAACACTCAAAATCTTTTCTTTGAACTTTTGTCAGGTTCAAGTTAATTAATAAATCCTAGCTCTTGGCTTTCATTTGATGCATTGTTTTTATTGCATTTAAAAAAAGTCACAAATTTTCTGGAGACATCCTCGGCTGCTACTGGAAAATCTTTTATGGTTTACTGGAAACTGGTGAAAGTCTCTGTTGTCCTTAAACGCCAGCAGCGCGGCACTAGATCATCTGTCACAGCCAGCGTAACGGTCACAATAAGATAAGCATGGAAAGGGACAGTCTGAGAGGAGCCGGTATGAAACCGTGGGACGTATAATGTCTTTTTAAGTGTCTAGCTGTAGAAACTCTCATCTGAGGACCATATGTCTCTGTCAGATGCCTGCCTCTGTCCAGAGTGCTGATGTTTCCATCAAACAAACATTCTTACGCAAAGACGACATCCTGTTAGCAGCCATGTGCTTTGTATGCACTGCATGTCCAGTCGTGTAGACGGCATCACCTGACCTGCAGTAGAGTGTTCAGATATATTTTGTATCTAAAACCTCTTTCTCTCCATGTTTACTGTCTCTTTACGCTGTCGGCTCACAGATAACATGAATATACAAAAAATGAAAAACAAATGATACTGGGATAAATCCATCAGCTTTAGGAACACAGAGCTCCGTTTCTACACCCACAGGAGTTAGAAGTTGACCAGAATACAGTAGCTGAAGGAATCAAGTTGAGAGCTGAAATTTCTCCACTCTGAAGTACAATGAGTCAACTTCTTCTTTTCTCTAGGGCTTTTTAAAATGAATTCTAGAAAATCTAAGAAATGGCTAACTGAAGTAGAAAAGCGTAGCAGGAAGATGGAACGTGGGTGCACAAAAAAGTAATTAACTGCTTTTAAAAAGTCAATATGTGTTGGACTCTTCTCTGTACCCCTGCATATTGCTGCTTGCTCTTGGTTTGGTTGGTTTAGGTTCGCTCTCACTGCTTTAGCATCACTTTCTCAGCCACACAATGAAACAGCTGTTTCCAGAGAAAGGGCTCAAAACAGCAGCAGCAGCAAACAGAACACACACAGTTGTGCTGTTTCTGAGATTTGGCACTGATGAGGATGAGACGTACGTGAGGTCACAGTGACATTGACCTTTGACCATCAACATCTTATCAGTTCATTAAGTGACAGTATGACACATTTGAAGAACTTCCTCATCATCATCCATCATCACAACAAAAACTGCATGAACTTGAAGTGCCTGTGACCTTGACCTTTGACCTTTGGCCACCAAAATCTAATCAGTTCACTGACACTAAGTTGGCATTTGTCAACATTTCATCTCAGCACATGTACATAAATGCACCATCATAATGTTGTACACCGCTGATGATGGTACATGAAGACTATTAACTAACTAATTAACTCATCACTGTCCTCCAGAGTGGGCATCACTTCATACAGCCTTTCAGTCCTCATCAGAATCTTATATCACAGGATACATCTGCTGTTTTACTCAAGCTACCTCAAGTACTTTACACAGCGAATTCAAATTAAACAACATGATATCACAGTTTGAATTTAAAACCCTCTATGTTGAGTGATGCCTTTCCTGCTTGTCTTCGTTATTGGCATAATGTATTGTACAGTAGCTTTGCTACAGCAGAGCTGCATCAGTTAGAAATGTTCACGTACACAGATGACATCAGAAGCCCTTGAAATCTTCAGGCAATAAATATTTTTACAGAATCAATTTATCGGTTGAGGGATGAATATTTTTAACTTTGCTACGTTTGTTATGAAATATTCATCTGATTTGGAAGATATTTTCTCAATATCCATGTCAATGCTGCTGCTGCTGAGTTTATTGGAGCTTTCGGAATTCATGTGTGTCCTTGTGTTTATTTTTTGTAAATTTTCCACTTTCTTTGTAATTTTATTGAAGCAGTAAACTCTGGAATGGAAGGACAGGTGTTCCCCAAAGCCTCATAAAAACTGAATCATATCAAGAAGAATGGCTTTAATTTCAGCTGAGAAACGGACCCAATGTGCTGAAATGTCTTCACAGCTGTGAGAGCCACATGTGTTAATAACATTAAAAAGTTTCCAAACCAGTTCAAATTAAACTGAGAGATCTGAGATCGAATTTTGTCATTTCCGGATCCAGACTTGGTGACTTGTACCCATGAGTGGGGATAAACAACAAAAATGTCCTGCGGCTCTTCTAGACTTTCCAATGACACTGGACCAAATAGATCAAGAACTGATTTATAAGAGTCCATTCACCGGTTGTGGAACCCACAGAAAATCAATTTACTGTTTCATAAATGTCCCAATTATAGTGATTCTCTGTGGTAGAAAAACTTTTTAGGCCAGTGTGTGTCATGTAACCAACATTAGAGTGCAGAACCTGGGGAGTTGGACCTTCTATACTATATACTATACTTTCTTAAATATCAAGGACACAACTAACAAAATGTATGATACAAAGACACATCTTCACTAGTTGGCTTTAATTTGATCACTGATTTCACTTAAGGCTCGATTTTGGTGTAACTAGAACATTTGATACGGTTTATTTTATTAGTAATGCAACTGTAGGTCCAAAAATGTTGTGGCACTGTATAAAATCTACATTGGAATAGAATGCAATGATTTGCAAATCTCATAAACCAATATTTTATTCACACATAAACACAGAAAACAAGTCAAGTCTTTAAAGTGAGAAATTCATTTTAAGCAATGGTTCTAACAGGGAAGAGCTGGATGAACATTTAGTAACTAAGCAGGCGATTTGGCAGCAGGTCAGTAACATGACTGGGTGTAAAAAGAACATCTTAGAGAGTCAGAGTCTCTTCGAAGTAAAGAGGGGCAGAAGTTCACCAATCTGTGAAAAGCTGCATCTAACATCAGAATAATGTTCCTCAATGTAAAAATGCAAAGACTAAAGAATGAATCATCCAATCTCTGGAGAAAACTGCATCTATGCTTTGTAGCAGAAGAGTCCGAGTGCTGAACTGTCCTCTCCAACCTTTCACCAACGGAAAATATTTGGATCTGCTTGAAACACAAAGTATGACAAAGACGATCCAGAACTGTTGAGCAGTCAGAATCATCATCAGACATTTTTGAAGCTGAATTAAACACTGATGAGACCATGTGTGGCCGTGTTCCAACGTTTGAGACTCTGAGATGTGTTGCTGCCATCAATTTATATTGTTCATTCAAGTCCTGCTCACTGCAGAAGGTGCACACATGTCTGGGTATACATATATATGCAGATGAGGACATTTGTGGAGCACGTGATAATCCTTCTCTGTGTCAGTATGTTTTACTGCCCATAAAGTGCAAGAAAAAAAAAAAGACTGACATTGGTCTTGGCTTGTCGTGAGCTGTACATCATGAGCTGTGCTGATGGTTTTACAGGAAGAATTCAATGATATGAAACATTTCCTCTCGTGACTTGAATGAGATTCAGCTTCAAAAATAGGTGATTTAGGTGGTGGGTGATGGTAGGTGGGAGCATAAACACTCCTCTGTACAGTTGTTTGAAAGGAAACCGAGAGAAGCCAAGTGAAAATAGCTCCTCTGACAGCTGGCTGAAGCCTGAAGTCACATGGGCTCATCCATTTCTGAGACTGCCACCGCCCTCCCATAGAGAGTTTTGATTATGTTGAGTGCTCAGTCTGCTAGAAACAAGAGCCCAGTCAGGAAGATATGTCATGGTTATAAATTGCAGCTCCACTTTTTTTGTCGCTGTGTCCTGTCACAGTTTTAATTAAACAAGACAAAGACCAGGAGATGGGAATGTCTGGTGATCAAGGAGAAAGATGGTTTTGTAGGTTTCTGATAATAACCAGCAGAGAGGAAGAGGAGGAGGTGTAGATAAGAGGGTCTGGCAGGGCTTAGTGGAGCAGGAAGGACCAGATGTTATTAGTCCCCCTGCTGCAGCAGTGCACCACACAGCCTGCAGTCTGCTGGACCACTCTGATTCTGATACTTAAACAAGGCTGGTTTTCTGATTTTGAACAAACAGCAGGACAGGACCAAAACCAACCCCGTGTCAGTCCGTCTCAACACTTTCTGACTTTGCTGCTCTGTCTGTGGCTCTCGGCTCCAAACTGTACTTACAGAATAATAAAGCATAATAAAACATAATGACTAATAATAATATTTGTACTATTGACTGATTAAAATCTTTGAATGCGTTAAGCACGGCCACAGGTTCTAACTAATCACTATTAATTACAATTAAAATACGAGGATTTACTTGTAGTGTAAATGGGTGGTCTCCATTAAGTCCAACAGCGTTGGCTTTCTCCAAACCTCCGTCTCTGAAGCTCTTTTATAATGTAACATGCGGTTCAGCACTTCAGATGAAGTCTCCTAGGTCACCACATTACCCACATTTGAACTTGCCCTTATCACACACAGCCAGGTAGCCATCCATGCTGAGATTATGGGAAGAAGTTAGGATCGCTGTCTGTAATTACTTTTCCAAAAGACATGGTGCCCACTGAAGCAGTTGAGAGAGATGGTTTCAAACAAGTTTGAAATACTTCAGACCTAAGATCCCCACTGCCTAAATAAAAATATGTAAATCCAACTCTGTCTAAAGGATACGGTTCACTTTTCCCTGGTGCATGAACTGCAGAAGATTTCACATTGGTTGCCAAATGCCAGAAAATATCCACATATTATTTTTGTCAATACTGCACATCCCTAATCAGCAGTGTCAGACAAATAATATCTCTTACATCTTTACTGTAAGGAAAATAAGTACAGCTGCATTCCCAGTCCACCACTTTATTACCAGTAAACCAATGGTAAATGAAAACGTTAATTAGCACATTTGCTGTAGTTGCCACACATGCATTTCCAAATAAAAGGCTGAATAATTTCCTAAAACAGCTGGTCACTGTAGTTTCGTCAGTGGAGGTTTAATCCACACTCGGTCTCCAGTGAGTGTTTGTGGCAGCAGGATGGCGACTGAGACTGGATCGAAATAAATTTACACCGTGTGTTCATTATAGGGAAAGAGCATGTCTCCCAGTGCAGCAGTGTGGATCACTGATGCCTTTGTAATGGTTTTTGGTCAACAGCAGAGTTCTGTGGCAGAGAGGAACAAGACGTATCAGGCTGCGGAAACACACGATGCTTAGTGGGACACACTTAGTGCTGCACATGAGATTCGGTGACAATAAGAAAAATACTGTTAAACGTCACTTGCACGTGTTGTGTAGAGGTACTGCTAACGTGCTGCTAACAGACCTGTAGTCATGGTAACAAGCCACTGTAAGTGCCCACTTTTACAGACCAAGAGGTGGGTCAGTTTTTCTCATCAGAGTGATTTATCTTCTAAAATATCTACGATCCCCGGTGTCCGGACTTTACTCTGCCGATGAAGGATGGGGCCACGTAGAGGACAAACAGAGCAGACAAAGGCTTTAATTCATCCCACACACACACACACTCTCTCTCTCTTTCCGCTCTTTCCATCCCTCATCTCTCCAGTGAATAGGACTATATATCTGTGGTTTTATGTTGTGGCCTTGTGTTTCGCTGTGCGTGGGAGGTGTGTGTATGTCTGTGTGTCTCCAGAGAAGCTCATTAGATCCAGTTTGCACTGTTCCTGTAATAGGAATACAATCTGAAACATTCTCAACAACTGACAAATAACTGTCTGCCACACAGCGGAAAAAAACATTCTCTCAAATACAGGGAATTTTAGCCAGCAGTGAGGTCTAAATACAGGCAAGAATACCCAAATAAATCTTTAAAAAAGGACTGAAGAAACACTTTTCTAGTATCACCTGCAGCTAAAAAACACTCGGCATCTGGGAAAAGATGTGCTAACTGCGGAAGAAATCTTGAGGTACAAACTAACATCCCCTGCTGATATTTCAACCAATGTTCCAAAAGAAACGGCGAAAAAGTTGAAATCGAGCGAACCTCAGGTTTTTTCAGCCCTGCTTTCAGTTTGGCTCCAGAGGTGGCTGGTAGCCTTGTGGTCGTGACATAAGGGGCTGTGGCTCAGTGTCTGGTGCAGTCAACAGTTTAGTCTATGAAGTGTTGGCTCCTCAAAGGACCAGCATGTCCACAGAACGTCCCCATGGGGATTAATAAAGCATCAGTATGGTTATTATTATTATTAATGCTACTGATGCAAAAATAAAGTGTTATGGCATAAAGCTATGATTCTGTTTGTCGGGCTTAGGAACACGCAGGACTCGGTTGGAGTTATGGAAGCATCGTGGTGTGGGCTGAAATGCTTTGTTAAAGGGCTTGAACTGTTTTATGGACACCACGGTGATGGTGGGGGCTTCCTGTGTCGTGTAATTACTAAATCCTAAGTGAGGTTTCTTTGATCTCAAACAGAAGCCTTTAATATTTGGTATCTGCTGACACTAATGCTGAGTTTGATCCAACACTTTAATTTACCCACTGGACCATTAAAACAAGGTAATAATAAAACTGACATGACAGGAGTCACTACAGTGAAGACGCATCATTCTGCTAGATTTAACCAAAAACTAAGTGAACTTCATCTGTTCATTTTAATTAATGCTAATGAAGAATAACTCGAGAGACCTCTAATAAATTCTGCATCTCTTTAGTTATTAATGGTATTGAAGAAGTGTGTGCCACTGAACCCTAAGTTGCTCGGTGTGCCCCGAAACAGCTGCTTGAGAAATGAGGAGAATCGGCAGTTGGGGAAAGATGGATTTAGACAACTCTGTATATAAAAAAATAAGATATGGTGAATAAAATGTTTAGAATACACTCGGATAAATGTGTTAAAAATGAGTCGAATGGGGGACAAACACGTTCGTCATCACGGTTACATTAACAACGTCTGTGATACAGTATGTGAACGACGGAGTTTAAAGAAGCCAGTGATGAACAACAGTCTGTGGTGTCATACTCTGATGCGTAAAGAATCATCACTTATCAGACGTGAATGGACGTGTTTTATTAGAAACTAGTCAGACTTATTGATGGAGGTAAACGTGGCCATAAAGAGACTCCTGATGTCACTCTTCAGTTAGCGTGACGCGTGTGTCTTAGATCCGTTTTTTTGTGTATTTATTGACTGAAGCAGCTGCAGTGATGTTCAGTCATGTACACAGATTTAGTTTGTTGGACGTGTTAAAAGCCTGGATGTGTTTGATCAACCTGTGTTTCATCTCATCTGTCGGGACAGCAGGAAATAGCCAGCTTCTTTTCATTTCCTCCTTTCAACCTGATGCAAGTGCTGAAATTTACTTCAAATACCGATTTAAATCTGTATATGAAGTAACCTTCTTCTGTCAGTGCTAAAAGCTCGGGAAGGCTTTCAGCTGTGCCTCTTTTAATGGGCGAACATCATTAAATGTGCGCGTGAAATTAGGCCTCCTACTGTAATTGGCAGGCTAATGAGTAGATAGAGGAGTATTAATGCACAGCCATGTTGGGCATGCACCACATTTGATGCCTGGGACTTACGATTTGAAGTCATTATCAGCAGCGGCCTTGATAGATGAGGCAGAAACAGTGTTTTGATGTGTGTGGACCGGGAGGATTTGTGAAAGGTTTCTCCCTAGGAGGGCTGGCAGGAGGGCAGGTGATCAGGATGGCAGATGCAAAGCAAAACAAATAAAGTTCACAAGCCTGAAACAATGTCTTTTCCCCTGATACCTGTCTGTCGGTAAATGTCAGGAAATGTAATTACTGTTTAAAGAGAGTGTCCTTCTTTCGCCGTGCCTGGGTTCACACCCCCACTGTGCTCCCTTTTTCATCTGCTTAAAGGGCAAACCAGCATGTCTTCATGACGATGAGGTCGTTCATCCCATCACAAGTTAGGTAAATAAAATAACAATGAGAAGGACCGACGCTTTCAAACCCATCAGAAAACAGCGTTGTGATTAGCTTCAGAATTCGTACCTCAGCATGAGCACTGGAGCTGGGTGATGAGATCTGGGTCACGGTTGGTGTTCTGGTTCGTCCCACAGGTGTTTGATGGGGTAAAGATCAGGGCTCTGTGCACACCAGTTAAGTTCTTCCTCCTTATCAACCTGGCTTTGTGTACAGGGGCACTGTCCTGTTGAAACAGGAAATGGACAAACACTTGACACAAAGGTGGAAGAACATTACGCTTCAGTAGCAGAACTCTCTCAGCTCGACTTAAAAATATAAAATATGCTTTGTTTGGTGTTGGGCTGAAGGAAACTTTAAATTAAGATATTCTGTGTCTGTCTGTTCCAGCACTTTACTGAAGCTTTTACTGAATAAATGATTCAATACAGAATATTTAATGGCTGCTTTATTATATATATAATGAGAATATGTTTTAATTATTTTTTTCAGGCGTGTGGAAAAAATTGTGTTTGACACTACTCGTTTGAATGTATGATCATCTGGTACATGTAAATACTGTAGGTTGGATAAAGGTGCTGACTGTAGAGTATCTAAATTGGAGGCAGCACACCCACCGCAAACATAGAAGATAGATCAGATGAAACTGGAACTACTCTGCAACTTTTCTACATCACTGTCTGCTGTTTTAAACAAAACCAGACTCCTGCTCCCTAACTCATCCTTTTCAACGCATCGTCTTTGGGGTTTGAGCTGTTTTGTTGTATAAAGCTTCAAGTTCAGCCTGGGTTTGGGTTCGGTTGCTGCCAACTTTAATTTAACGTGACATTTCTTCTTTTCTCCTTCCGATAGACGAGAGTATTCAGATAGAAACCAGACTGAGAAGAGGAGAGACAGTGTAGCTGCTGCATTGCATTAGCCAGATAAGCTACTGTCTGTAATAACTGTTCACATCTCAAATATTACGTTAGCCAAGTTCAGCCACACTGGGTCTGACAAGTGCACTCTGCAAGTACAGGACCGGTTCTGGCCTCAGCTCTGAGGTAAAACCAGAGCGATGTGTCATGTAGGAACAGAACACGGAGCGTTTAGCGTAATGCTGCAGGGGAAGTAATGAAGTCTTAAACCCACTGACCCTCATGAGCTGTGAGTATATGAGTTAAACGTACTGGGACATAACAGAGGTTTAACTGTGAGCTGAATCCGTGTTCATTTGCATATTGAATTATGCTGCAGTCTGCTTTAGGTTTCGACCACTCGGGATTATGAATGCATCATTTTAAAAGACTTGATGATTAGCTGAGGGGCTGTTAGCAACACATACTGTCTATTAACAACTCGAGCTTCTAAACACAGCTTTACAGGTGCTGAATATCCACCTTGACTGGGCCTCTTTGCCTTTGCAGGTGGTTGAAGTACATTTGTTTCGTTGTAGTGATATACCCCAGTTTAAATTAATAATGTCAGGCAGCATGAGTTTCCCTTATGTTCTCTAGTGATATTTTCTGTTTTGTTCTATCTGCATCGACCTGTTGTGCCAGGAAGGTTTGAATAGAACACAGACTGTCTACATGAATTAATTACTAAAGTTTTAAACCGACAGCAGCGCCTGTGTCTGTACACAGTATCATCACGCTGATGCGTATTCTGAGCCGTACTGGGGGGTACGCTCATTGAATGGCATGATTACATGAAAAGTATGTGGTCTGTGTCTGGATTTCTGTTGAAATGTTTGGGAGGTTAGCTGTAAGACAGGAACATAAATGGTTAACGTAGGAAGGATTGATATGAATGTCAATAATCAAATTTAGTGCTAAGTTGACATTATGTCTGTTTCAAGCTGTTGACTTGGTGCCTACAAGGGAAGAGCTTAACTTTCCTAAACTGTAATCTGTTGCTCTAAAGTGGAGAAGAAATCACTGAGTAGTACATTTCTGTTGATATTAGGTATAAATCCCTCTCTTCTGTGACTATTTGCCCTCGGCTCCCTCTGTGTCAGGACCCCGGCCTCTTTAAATCTGCTTACAGTAAGCCTAGAGAGCAGCTGTTTATTTTTTCTTTTTAATCTGCCTCGTGATGTCCCAGCTGTGAAAAGAGGGCAGCAGGATGACAGTGACAGTGCATTACTTGCTAATCATGTTCCATTACATAATTATCCCTTGATTTATTGCCAGGATCTCTTCCTCATTAAAAGCCATGATTCAGAGCTAGTGTGCTGATAAAACATCCTATTAGCCATGTTGGGATATAAGACCCGAGGGCGACGGGATTGATGCAGATTTCTGTTTTTCTCCGGTGTGATGGTCTGAGGTTACGAGAAATATGCCACCATGGAAAAACAACAAACTTAGATTTAAAAACTTCTTCATCTGGAATAAAGAAAATATGACATTTATATGATAGTTCTGTGATCATCACATTTAATACAGCATCACCTTCACCTGATGTGTTATAAATACACTTAAATATCTTATCGCTAATTATTCTTTAAACGACGGGTTCATCATGGGTGTGACTTGATAGATTAGACTTAAAGCCAATGTAAACATGAAGATGTACAGTCACTCAGTCAGATGTGAGCACACAGAGACGCAACACATATTAATATCATTTAGACTTCCACCTTCTGAGAAGAGCATTTATACTGATGCATCCAGAATAAACCTCTTTAAATACATTTGGAGTGTCACGTGTGCACGCTGACCCACGAGCCGCTCTTCAGGTGGGGGAACTCAGCGGTTCAATTTAAAATACAAGAACGCTGCTCCCAACAGGAGCAGCCAGTTCACAGAAAAGCAGGTCACTGTGACTTTAATTATCACTGCGCTCCAAACGGGATCAAATCACTGACCAGAGCAGGTAATATTAAATTAGCCCACCTCCTCTAGAGACTGAAAATGGGGCATATGAGACTATAGTATTCTTTTTATCTTCTGTATGCATTATTTTATCTTATTTAACCAGGGAAACCTCACTGACTCTTAAAAATCTACAGTCCTAGCTGTAAAAGGCCACAGTGAGTTACAGAACAACAGGACATGACATAAATCGAACAGAAATTAAATTATAAAAATCATCTCAGAAACAACAAAGAAGCCTCAAAAGTCCATTTGAAATTCCCTGTGTGCTCCCATGACAAGCGTCTTCATTGCTGTTTAATGAGGACTGAGGTGATCCAAATATCAAACCCTCGTTCTAAACATCATTTGAATAGATTAAGAGTAACACACAATTTTCAGCTCTGCTGAAATGATGAGCGAGCAGACAACATAAAAGCCAGCAGAGGTAAATTTACCATGTAACACTCTTCATTTGTTTCCTCTGCGTGATTGATGTGATCTTGATTCTCAACAAGAAAC
Organism: Ctenopoma multispine; assembly: GCA_034779795.1. NCBI lineage: Eukaryota > Metazoa > Chordata > Actinopteri > Anabantiformes > Anabantidae > Ctenopoma > Ctenopoma multispine. The sequence continues at coordinate 22,980,041 of JAUYWH010000024.1, read as the reverse complement.
ATTCTGAAAACTGCCAGAAGATGTGAGTTCCATATTTATCATCCGAGTCGAACTAAATTCTTTATATATTTTGCTCGGCATGAAAATGGATTAAGATATCAGAAGTTCAAACATGTCTCTGTTAAGTTCTCTTTTCTTTTACACACTCTGAATGTGACTTTGTTTGAAGAGAAGACGCTGGAAACCACAACGTGCTTTTTATTTTATGTTATGTCCAATTTATGTGATGAAAGCAGATTTTAAAAAGATGAAGTATAACATATATCTTCTGTTTTATATGTGTCCCAAACTACCACATCAGAAAAATAATGAATAAAAGAGCCAGCAGCAAAAAGAACCACACACAGTGTTTGTCTGTGTACTGAGGAGAACAAATTAATTCATTTAAATGCCACGAATGCCCCCTGAGGTGTGAAGCAGTAATGAAATGTCCTGATGGACCAGACTTACAGACTTACTGTCGCTCTTTCATTATGTGATCGTGTTGTATCCACACAGCTCCACCTGAAGGGAAGCACACACTGTGTTTTATTTTGCCGTCGTTTGAGGAAATTGCCTTTAGATTTGTGCAACTTTTACTGTAGATGGAAATATAACGTGTGTGTGTGTCTGTGTGTGTGTGTGTGTGTGTGTGTGTGTGTGTGTGTGTGTGTGTGTGTGTGTGTGTGTGTGT
>JAUYWH010000024.1:22965581-22979268 GCA_034779795.1 Ctenopoma multispine | reverse complement strand
TGTGTGTGTGTGTGTCTGTGTGTGTGTGTGTGTGTGTGTGTGTGTGTGTCTGTGTGTGTGTGTGTGTGTGTGTGTGTTATGAGTCAGCAATACTCTGCAGCTGCTTGAGTATGAGTAGATGGATAATTCACACCCACACAAACTGTGTGCAGCGAGGTGTTGGTGCTGCCGAGGTCCTGCTGTTCAGGCATCTGGACAGAGTTGCTTCCCGCAGGAGCAGACGGAGGATGAAGCATTTGCCTCCTCTCTCCTTCACATCCACAAGGCAACGGTTCAGCTAAATGATGGCGACTCCAGACATAACCACACCAGTCAGCAGGAGGCAGTGCTTAGATAGATGTTACCTGTTAGTTGCTCATGATTTCCATCCTGCTGTCAACAGACATTTTAACAAAATCTCTCTGAAATGTGAAAAATTAGGTTGAAAATGTCAAAACCTCAAAAGCACAAGACGAGTGAAAAGTGTTTTAAATGGACCAAGCTGATTCCAGCTCAAACATTATAAAACAAGTCAAACTAAAGTTAGGGTTTGTTCACGTGGAACAGGGTGCTGCTCAGTGGGGGGGCGAAATGAACCCTGTCAGACGGGGTCAGACGAGTTGCTGCATAAAGACCCATCATAAGAAAAATAAACAGTGTTTGGGTTTGTAAATCATCCAAAACTCTTCGAGGAATAATTATTGAGTGAGTTATTGTTCCCCGGTGATGGATTGGATTAATATACCTCAGAAAGTGAACAATACACAGTTCTATTGTGTATACGTTTCCTTTGCATCAGCCAGCGTGGACGACCACAGTGAAGAAAATCAAGGTAACAGTTTGTGATGTCTGAAAGGCTGTTGTTGATTAGCACAGTCTTTCTGCTAACTCTTCTGTTAGTACACTGCAATTGTGTAGTACAGTACAGTATTAGTACTTCTCACTGCACATGTACAATTCATTTCAAGGTTCTTCACTTTGTAAGATTACCAGAAACATGAGAGTGGAGAGGAAACGGCTCACCTACTGTAAGTCAACGTACCAAGTAAATCATAATCAGAAAGCTAGCTAGTTATGTATGTGTGAGGAAGATCTCTGGTAAAAGCCTGCTGCTTTTACAAATGTTGGATTTTACAGGAGAACGGTGTCGACAGATTTGTGGTTAGCGAGCACATCTAATGCAAGACATGCAGAATATTTGTAGCTTTTTTTCTATTGATATTTTCCTCTAATACTTACGCAGTAGAGTAGCGTGAGCAGCAGTATTGGTGTTGTAGCAGTAACAGCTTTTCGAGCGACTTAAAGGCTTTGTCTTCCTCTTGTCGTCTCCTGTTTGTTGTACTCTCTCCATCCACTCTTGCGGGTTTCTATCTCTATCATCATGTTCAAACACTGACAGTCTGTCCACTGGGCAGCTCAGGATTTTCCTCCTCCTGTGACCCTGTCAGGCCTGCTGAGCTGGTGTCTGAACAGAACAGGGCAGCTGCAGTTTGATGTTCCAGTGGTAAATGTTGACTTTTGGAGTACGCTGGACTTTTATCTCTAAAACTAGTTAAATCCCCGACTTTCTTTTCCTGCCCCCTGCAGTCAGGTGTACTCACTGTAGTTGTGATCCCGCAAGAGAAAAGTCAAGTTTTTCTTTCATTAAGCTTTGTGTTTGTTTTTCCTTCGTCTTGGAAGTTGTTTCTATGCTAACAAGGCCTGGGAATGAGCATGTGTGAGAGTCAGACTCGATCCCCTTTTTAAAATTCTTATTAGGCTGCTCAGAAGCATGCCGACCTGCTGGTCGCTGACACTTTAGACTGATGGGAAGGAAATGAAAGAGTCGGACGCTGTCATTGAAATTGTCGTCTTTTGCCTTAAACATCTTATGTGACTTTGGTGTTTTTGTGAAACTCGGAGCAGCTTGTCCCCAGAGGATGATCAGTGATCGGGAGAGGACTTGCATTGAGTTTGCCATAAATTGTCCATAAATTAATATGGCATCACATACATGTTAATGAGCACAGTGTTGAGCCTCAGAAGTTAGGATGAAAGAAGCCCACTGTGCGGATCTGAGTGTAGCTGGTTTCACGTGACTTGGAAGCATTTCAGTGGAAATATTTCAATAAAAGGTGTCCAAGAACTCATGGATCTGATACAGCCAAGCCTGTCACATCAATATGGCTGCTTGATGTGTCATGTTGTCTGTTAATTAATCAGCTTCTGTTTGGTGCTGAAGCAGGATGCAAGTCGCAGGTCTTCTAAAAATAATCCAATTATCAGCTACCTGTCATGTCGCTGCTGTTTTTCTAAATGTACTTGTCCTGAAATCTCTGATGTTTAAGTGAACACGTCTCTGTGAAGGTTTGCTAAGAATAATAGTGTGGAAACAACTTTAACACACAGAGCTTAACATTTTCAAGTCTTGAAGGAAAAGGCTGTAAAATTTCTGTATTTTTCATTGTCAAAAAAATCACCAACATATTTAACTAGCAATGAATTTGATCAACAAACCGTAGTCAGTGATTGATTGAGCTCATTTGTCTGTGCCGGAAACCACCTTTGTTATCCAAAGAAAATATGATAGTTATTGCCACATTTCAGCATCACAAATGTAAATCTGACACGATTACAAGTTGTCTCCTCGTCCCCCTCTTCGTGATTTGAGCAGGAGGTGAACGCGCGATAAAACATGTATAAATGTACATTTCTACAGGACAGATGATGTTTTGCAGCGACTGAATTCATTAACCTCATCCAACTGTAGAGCTGCTTCATATAGAACAAAAACTAATATGAAGCATGAGTACTGAACCACAACCTGCTAACTGTTCTTCGTAATGACATATTTTATTGTGCGACTTAAAGACTTTGTCATTGTCTGCTTTAACTTACTGTCATAAGACCCTATGATTACTGCAGGATCTCAGAACTCGGAGCACTGTGGTAAAGCATAGTTACGTTGACTAACCCTAAACCAGAAGTGTTGTTGTGGTGCAGTCCAATGTGTCATGTCAGAGTCCCACTCTCTGGACTCTTCATTTACACCTGACGCTGTTTCAGTGTTTCAGTGAAGGTGAATTGTGGAATCAACGTGTGTTTAGCTTTTTTTTTTTTTTAGGCAGTTTCACACCAACCTAGAAAATTTGTGTGGGAGTCAAACTGCGAGTCCATAAGGTAACGTTAACAGGAACAGTTAGAAGACGTCTTGGCAAACAGGAGCTGTGCTTGATGAACACTTTAGTTTAGGGAGGGTGATAATGATGATGATCTGGCTGAACCATCTTTATGTTAATTGACAGCAGATCTGACCTGTGAATACCCCCATCAGCTGCCTGAAAATCAGAAGAGATCCGACTTGACATTTATATCATCATTAAAATTCCAGGATTAACGGAGCGGCTCGGCTTTGTTGGGACAGTTTGGGGAGGGCTGTTTTCTCTGCTATAATAATGCTCATTAAGACTCCTTGCTCATTTATTCATCATATTTATTGTGGTTTTAGGCTTTCTAGTGCATAAATAATGGCCACCATTTGTCTTCTGCTGTCATGGTAACGGCTCAGCATCCAACCCAGCTGTGCAGGACTGTTGTTTCCTCTCAACCCACATCACACATATTGTAATTGTTGGATATAAATCTCAGATGTAATGGCTCTGTCACATTGGCTCTTATTAGTGTTTGCAAGTACTAGAAACAGTTAGTGATGCTTCATGTCTAAGGAGGCAATTAGTCAGCTCTAATTAGACAGAAATCCAGCACAGCGTTACTGTAGCTGTGTCGTCTCTCCAGGGCAGAGCTCCCTCTCCATTAACCTGCAGCTCATTCGAATGCAGCCACGTATCAAGCAGGTTCGGGCAGCTCTAAACCGGAGAGTCCTCATCCTTTACTGAGCAGGGAGCTGCAGTGGCAAGCCCAAGCCCACCTGCACTCACTGAAGCACCTTCTCAGACGGACATGATGTAGCACAACACTGTAAAATGTGTTGTCAGTGTGTTTTTAAGGCTGTGCCACACGTCTCTGTAGGCTGTCAGTGCAACTCTTAATCCAGTGCAGCGGTTCCTGATCTTTCTGGCTTCTTGCCCCTTAAAATGAGGCAGTGTCCCCCTGTGACCCCTGGCAAGAGAAAATTGATGTTTTTCTGTGATTGTTCCATCTTAAGGGGTTATAGTATATAGGTGAACAATACTGAACTACCACAAAGCTGCATGTAGAGAGGCTGTGTTTAACCATGCAGTGTGATGATGTAAGATTTCAGAGGATGAATCATAATGACTGGTCATAACTTACACTGCATATGTCCGACACATCATGGTCTCCAAATGTAATAACCAGCTCCGTAACAATAATAATAATTATGGTTAGAATAATGTTGGACATGAAATGAAACATGAAATTCTAATAAAAATAAATGACACAAACATTTCTGACCAAATTGTTCAATTATCAATCTGTAACTGAACCAGAAGGGTTTTCGTGTAGGCTGCTTGAAAAGCTCCCAGGAATAAAATGGCCATTTTATGTATTGATTTACCAATTTGACTTCACCTGGCACAAATAAAGTCGACGTCTCACGACAGACAGACAGCCGGTAGATTTGTTCTGTGTTTCACAAACGAGTAAATGCTCAGGTAAAGTATAAATTAGGTTGTTTGATGCATAGAACGTGTTTAGGAAACACACACATGCAGCTAAATGAGGAATTAAGAAGTCTTAATAAAGCTGTCATTTATATTCCACATAAACTGAAAGTAGAAACTAGAAATCAGAACAGTTTCTCACTCATCAGTCAGATTACATGTAATCAGTGGTTGTGGATCTACAGCAGTTTATGTACAGACTGTACAGCAGAAGGCTGCAGTGTGTCAGAGGAGTATGAAGACAAATGATCTGTTTAATGAGGAACGTCCATGTTCACAGACAAACGGCAGCACGACTCACGGTTACGTTAGTATTAACAGCACTAAGCAGTAGTGAGATGCATCATTTCACAGAGTTTCCACAAACTTCACGTGTGCCGGACAAATGACCGCATGGACACACGGAGTCAGGTGGACGGTCTGGGTGGAAGCATCTACCGTCAGGGACAATTAGCTGCACGTTCGTCTAACAGACGAGAGCAGAATCATTTTTATTGATCAGCAACGCCAGAAAGTCAGAATGCTCCTACATATACACTCTGACTTTATATTGTATGTACAGGTTTAGAGAATAACCTGCTGATTCTCTCAGCCACTGATTTAAAATAATCATTTTCAGTAAGGCATCACGGGTCAACCTGTGTGAGTGTGACTGTCAGTGAGAGCGTGTTGTTGAACTCGGTGTGTGTGTGTGTGTCTGTGTCTGTGTGTGTGTGTGTGTGTGTGTGTGTGGGCTTTCTCGTTGCCAGCAGTTGCCACGGCAACAGCAGTGTCCAAGGCTACTTCTATTGTGCTGCCCACATCTCTGTGCTCTGTGTGTGTCTGTGTGTGTGTTTCTCGTTCCATGTTTACAATAGAAAACACGGAACGAGAAGTGTACATTGATTTTTTTGTTTGTTTGTTTCTAATGAGCAGATACAGATACGGAGTTTTCATCTTTTTGGGTCTGTACATCACCACAAAGGATCTGAAGTGTAACATGAAAGGTACACTCTGAGCTTTAATGTAAGGGGTTTAAACACAGCACACACCGCTGAGCTCAGACACATCGAAAGGCCCCAAAGACCACAGAGAACACATGGGTTGGACAACAGATTCTTTCCCTGGTGGGGTATCTGTGTGAAAGCCAGCAGTCAGCAGTGTGCTGCGAGTGATGCTGCTGGCCCGCGTGTGCTGGGGCGTGGAAACAGAATGGCATTTACAGTGAAAATAAAACACCAAACAGCAGGCAAAAGGAGACCGATTACAACTTCTGTGGCTTACAACAATCTAGGAGGGTTCAGACTCCCCACCCCTATAGAGTTCTGGAACAATGTCCTAAGGACTGATGAGACCAGCATCAACGTACACCAGGATGGTTTCAGAGAACTTGTCATGATGCAAAGCAGCAAGGTGAATTCTGACATTTTTAGGGCTGTGTTCTCTGCTCAGATTCAGCCAAATGCTTAACAACACACTGGATGGTGCTTCAAATGTCTACTCAGTGCTGAAGTGTTGTAATTGTCAGTGACAATAATGTTCAACTCTGCTTTTCTTCTTTATTTTATTCTTTTCCTCTGTTGCTGCTGCACAATCTTTCCACAGGGATCAATAATTTGTTATCTGTTCTCTGAAAGCTGATGGATTTCTGCTTCAGTCAGTTGTGTTTAGTTGTTGTTTTTCTGTTGTGGCATGTCTGTCCGTGTCGTGGTGTTAATCCTTCTGGCATCGTGTTATTTGTAAAGTTATATCCAGTTAAAGTTGAAAAAAGGATTGTGAGCACTTTAATGGTTGAGAGGCTCTTCACTGTTTTTACATCTAAATCTTGATTATTCTGTAGAATTTTCTAACTTTCTCTGCATCACATTCTCCCCTGAAAACCATGTCTTTAATTTCCTGCCAGTTTTTCATAAAACTCCATGTTTTGGCCAAATCCGATAGAAAGAGCTGAAAGAAGCTGTAGCATGAGACTCTGTAGGCCTGTGTTTATGTGTATAGCTACGTGCGGTGCAGTAATTAAACCCAGAGAGAAATCATCAGTGAAGAAGAAGCAGAGTGGTTCAGATCCTGCCAGGGCCTCCTCTTCCTCTTCCTCCCTTTTTCTTCATCATCAGTCCTTTTCTCAGCTGCCTCTTCCCCCTTTGTTCCTCCTCCTCTTCATCTCCTCCTTCCTCACAGCTCTCGCTCCACTTGTCATGTTCCTCGACTTTTTCCTTTTCGTTCTCATTCTTCCATTTTATTTTAGCACCATCTCTGCACATTTACTAAAGCTTTGCGTGCACTAAATCACCTGTGAACTTGAGCTGATCCACTAAGGATCTGCTTCTTTCAAGTGAGCAGAGCGCACCTTTACCTTCAGAAATATGCAAAGTGGTTTGTTGACAGTGTGATAAGTCACATTGCGTGTGTATTTACGGTGTCTGAACCTAAAACTTTAGAAAGGCAGGTACAATCTGCTTGTGCATGGTGGGTGCTGTTATGTGAAGGATGCAGACTATGACTATATGTTTTCCACTTGTGGTAATATATTAGGAATGATTAGGAAACGATGTGTGCATGTGATGAATCTTTCTGCTCCCTCAGGACTCGCTGAAAGAGGCCAAACCTGACTTTTATGCAGTTGCTGCTTTGCCAAGAGTCAAAGGACTGATCTGAATTTGTTGCTGTAGCTCATATTAGCCTCTCCCACTAACGGCTTCTCTAAACTCTCCATGAATAATCATCGTTTTAAATACAGACACTTTCACCATGTTTGCACCTTTTGTCTTAGTGGATCACCGCAGAAACACACAACCATCACCCAGTACTCGCCGTTTGGGATCTTAGTAAATCAGACCAACAGAGTAGAGTGAGCAGCAGCAAGTCCTGTGTGTGTGCGAAGCACTTAGATACATGAAAATAGAGCTGAAGAGTAACAGATGCTCCTACACGTACAGTATATTTACAGGTGCACAAGTAAAACACAAGTCACTGCAACATCCTCTGTGGACAGCTTGATTGATAGAAACATCCTGTCAGTATTTTTATCCTACTTTGTGTTTGTCAGTCACATTTTAGCCTCAGGACTGTTTCCAAAACCTCTGCGTGTTTTCTGTTGTTGTGGTTTTTTTGTGTGTGTAATATTTTTCACAGTTTTAATCTCTGATATTCTAATCAACCCAGCTGGTAGTTTTCACACCAAATTGTCACCACCTGCGGCTCACCCACAGCCAGAAAAAGATGCAAATGTGGCAAACTGCATTTTTAAAATCCTGGATAATTTCATTAAAATGGAAAACAAGTTCTGTGAGTGTTCTTCAGAGTCCAGAGCCTGCAGAGGAGATTAGACTGTGATGTTCAAACAGGAGGCGTGGGCTCAGCAGTGACAAATCCTGACACGCTTTCATCCCATGTGAGGTCAGAATCGGTACCGAACTCTTTGATCAGGACATCAGACGCCATCAGCTCTCTGTTGAAGGATTCCTACTGAAGACCGAAGGCCAGGATACATTACAACAAAGAATTCCTCAGAGATTCCTGGGAGATTTGGTTTTCTGACAGAAAGTCCGATAACAGATGTTGTTCTCAGGCAAAGCAGATTTGAAATCCGATTGCTTAAATGTGGCCAGTTGACCCAAACTAATCCTGGTTGTAGACATCAGCTGTGCTGTTTTTCATTCATAGCTGCACCTCACACTCTCTCACTTTGTTTTTCTCCATTAAACTCGAGGTTTAATGTTGAAACTTTGAGCTTTGGGCCCTAAATCCGGTGTCTCTGTAAATGGTTTTAATTAAAAGATTCCATTTCAACTTTTACTACTTTTAAATCAATAAGCTCCCTGGAAACCTGTAAAAAACTGCTGTGTGGAGGTGAACCTCTGTCCGTATAGACAACTTCTGAATGGTGGCACAGGTGGAGAGAAATGACCCATGACGTGTGTCCAAAAATGTCAAGTGACAACATTTAAAAAAGCCTCGTCACACAGAGTGGGCTCGTGATCCTTTCTATTGGCAACGTTATCATGTATGGAGACGCTGCTCTCAGTCACTGAGTAAACCAGAGCTTCAGCCATGACAAACACACAGGGTTTAATTATTGATCTGACACACTGGATCATGAAAAGACACCGTACACTTTCTTTAGAAATATTGCACAAGAACCTAATCTCAGTATAAACTCATGTCAAACACAGAGCTTTAGGAATTCAACAGACTTACAGAGTCTGACATTAAAACTGAGGTTTCAGTGTAAAACGGTCAACAGCTTCACAGAAACATTTGAATATTGAACAAATGTGACACATATTTGTCAAAGACGTCATTGGTTTTTCTGCAGTATCCACTGCTATGAGTCAGATACGGTTTTAAGAAGAAATATGCTTCACTCCAGGAACATCAGCGTCTTCATGAAATACTGATAGTCTGCAGAAACCTGACGTACACAATACAGCGTGTGTAGTGTAATAACATTTCTCTCACATTTAACAAAGTGCTCTTGAAGCTTCAGCTAACTGTCTTCAGTGTCTTTTCACTGTTCACCGTGACCACAGCACCTTCATCTGTGAACACAACCCACACAGTAATAAGTGTTGTCATTCTGACTGTCTGCCATCGACTCGTCCTGTTCACGACCAGACTACAAACTGCAGCATCGAAGCTCATCTACAGCTCATCTCTCCGATGTTGATGATCGCTGTGCAGTATTTCTTTGTTATTCCGTGACGTCACATCGTTTTCAGTGATGAGTTTGGGACGTCGTCGTTAGTCAGAAGATTAATGTGACCCTACTTTGAGAATGTGGCGAGTGGTTGCAGCTAAAAACGCAGCTTGTTTCCCAGTGGGAGCAGAATCGGCTTCTACTCTGTGCTTCAATGATTAGTTTAAACAAGGTCTTAAACTAGGCTGCAGATCTCCTAATGAAGCTCCCGGGAGGCTATCTGTGATTCAGAGCAAGCAGCAAGACTCCATCTTTACCGTCTTCTAGCTCTCTTCTTGTTTTTCTGAAAAGTGTGGCCCAGCTGAGCGGCGGGCTAACTGCCCAGCTCCCCTTTGGGCGCTGGGGTTGACAGTTAGGGCCTATTTACCATTTATGAATTCACAGCTCTGCCATGTAGGCACATAGCGGCTGGCCTGTAAAGAGCCTCTCTGAATAAATACTGTCACTCCTGGGAGGAACAGAAACAAGTGCAGCCCTACTCTGTCAGATGGAAACGGTTTTCTAACTCGTGATAGGTCATGAAAGGAAATGTGCTTCGTGTCTTTGTGCTCTTTTGAGGAAAACGACATGAGGCCACAGTGAGGGGAAAGAAATCCCACTTCTGATGGTCCTCCCATGTCATCTGTCTTGAATGTTCAGCACTTTGCAGAAGGGTTTTAGCTGCTCTTTGGTGAATTCCCTCAATCATTTCCTACATTTCCCAGAATGCCTTTCATTTGACCCGAGTGCAGGGGTGTGAAGTTTTTTCTTTGTAGCTGTTATTTTATGTGCAGCTAGAAAGAACCGTGAGTACAGCTCAGAGATTTCCCAGCTGAGAAAGTGAGACCCACTTTCATTGAAACCACATCCTGACTTGTAGTTGCATTGCATTCTGGTCTATTTCCTGCTCCTGTGGGTGTAGAAGCTGCTCCACTTTTCCTCTGATGGATTTCTGCCAGTTTTGTTGAACGTTGGAACAAAATGGCATCTCTAGACAGAAATCCTGGCTCTTTGATTGTGAGGATCTGATGGGAAACGTGACTTTTACTGCTAATATTTCAGATCAGTGAAATACTTTTTCAGTTTTCAAGCTGCGCAAAATACCTGCACAGAACAATATTCACCACTTACCCACAGGAAGAACAAACATATGCCAAACTACCACACGGAGCCAGAAACAGAAAATGAATTATTAGTCTGCTCCAACAGTTCAAAGAGTTTGCGGGAAATTTCTCCTTAAAGTGGTGAATCAACCCTGTTTGATCAACACATCAGAGCAGTAGTTGGAGGCAGGCATCTGACAGAGACAGATGGACTGAAGGGAGGGTTTCTTCCGTTGGACCTGTAAAGAGACATTATGTTCCTCTCTGGAGGGAATCACCACCATCTGATTTAAGTGTTAAAAAGTTTGTGAGGATTTCCTCCCAGACTTGGAGAGTTTGAGATGTGTTGACTTCAGGGCACCGTGGACGTCAGCAGTATTTTGATGTAGTGTGTAGACTGTAGGCTGTGCAGTCTGCATTTTTTCAATTCAAACTACAGTGTTTCCACAGTGTGCTAACAGTAAACTATAGTTCCTATTTGTTAACAGGACACCGCTGTTGTTAACGGCAACCAGAGTCACGATGAAATGACCCTCTGACTCGAACAGTAACAAACAACACATGTAGTTCAGTTTTGATAACTTAATTTATTTAGACTGGTGTTTCTTTCATAGAAACATTAGGATTTTAAAATAGTCGCCTGTATTTTTATACTGAATACCTTTATTGTCTCTTATTTTCTTTTCACGTCTTGTTTGTATCCTGGTGTCAAGCCGACTTCCTGTTATGTATGCAGTTGATAGTTTTATTCCACATCCGTGCTAATGGATGTTAATATCTGCACTCAACAATTTGACCTCCTGCCTGTAAATAATCCATAGCTCAGTGTTTTAAATGCTCAGCTAATGAGGTCAACAATTCCCAAGTCCTGCTGCACACTGGGCTGCCAGATGCCCCAGAAAATGAATTCCAGTTATCAAGTTGCTAACATTCAAATGTTAATTATAAATTCGTGCATCGCTGACACATTAAAACTGACTGAGTCCTAAACATGCAGCATTTTCTGAACAAACTTCACGTGTTTTTGTTTAGGTATGCTTTTTTTTTTTTTTTTTGTACCGTGAGGAGAACCAAAATAACTTCTGCATATTATTTCTAAAATTAGCAGGATGCGTTTGTTCCAGGATGCTAACAATAAACTAGCAGCTTAGTAGAAGAGACGGATGTAATGAGATTCTGTGGAGACGTGGAGGCAGGGACGTCTTCTTTTCAATCAGATTAAAAAGACAAAACTCCAGAAAAACAGCTTTGAGTCAGTCGACAGGTCGTCTGGGATTTGAGTTTGTTAAGTTCCTTTGAGGATCTCTCCACTGTGAACATCCAGACTTCCAGACAGGAGCCTGCTACTGTTGTTTTCTCCTGGAGGCCGCTCGGTCAGCCAGCTGGTGCTGCACAGATGCCAGGGAGCTATCGATCAGCACAGTTAATTGTTATGGTTATCTGATGTTCCTGAACCTGCACCTTAAGGGCACTTACACGCCCTTGGAGAGATCACAATCAACGCTCTCGTCTCTGCACTACTCCTCCAACACACACCCGGTACTCCTATTGTAAGGTTGAAAGCAGCGTGTTGACCAGGAAATGTCAGTCACTCCACCCACCCAGCAGCTCTGACTAGATAACACAGAGGCACATATCAAAGGTCAATGGTGGGGGTGGTGGAGCTGCTGCTGCTGTTGTTCAGGTTCATTATTTTCAGTGTGATAGTATTCACATTGATTTCATATCTGTGCCACCTGTCAGTCACTCTCTCAGGCAATAATTGATCGCTCTCCTGCAGTCGACTATACGCAGATAGAGGTGATGGCGATGATCAGAATATTAATCGTGGTGCTTTTCAAACTGGCGAAGTACATTTACTGCAGTCGTATTTCTTCATCTGAGGCTTTGTATTCTCAGCTCCTTCAGTGAGTTCTCAGTGGGATGGTTGTTAGGTTTTACATGCATGGCATTTGGCACAGATCAACTGTATACAAAGTCTTCAAAGGGGGAAATCCTAATGGTCTGGTGTTTTTAACATGCTCAAAACTGTGGGCAGCTTTATTCCATAAGCTGATTGTTCTGCAGCTGCACGCTTTCTTCGGAGCTTACACATCCAATCCAGTCACATAATTTATGAAGCTCCTGGGGGCCCACCCACCAAACCTGGAAGTACAAGACAGTCCATGTGGAGACAGACATGTACAATGGAAAAGAATCTTACATAATTCAATAAACAATATGTACCAACACAGCTCACAGCTCCTTTCTCCTGCATATTTATTAACACTTTATATTTAATTTTTCGCGGGGGCGCCTCAGTTCCGAAACGTCTGTGTGTAGAATAAAGTCTGTGCTGCGCAGCCGTCACATCTCTCTTGTTCACTCACAAAGCAAAATTAATGATCTTATGTTTGTGCGAACAACATTTGTTTGATCCCAGTGTTCACATTGTTTTATCAATAATTATTTGACCGTTGGAATAAAATTTCAGGACGAAATGATGCGGAGTGAGTAAACACTCCGACAGTCTGTTATTTTAAGTTGTAGTTCAACCAGAGTTTAGCAAACAGGAATTTCTTAAAGGACATCTTGAATTCTGTTAAATCATTTCTCTATTGTTTTGCACTGAAAAGAAAAAAGCACAGCACGTTCAATATTAATAGTTTTCATTATTTACTGCATAAATCACCACATACAGTAAAGTCATGGAGATGAATGTTTCAATAGCATGACATACTGTATATGTGCTGTTGGCAGAATTGGTTCACTTTAGCCTCCACGCTGCCTGGTTGGCCTGGGGCTCTTCTCTGGAAGTCATGCAGTTTAAAGTCTCTCGTCATTCAAAACGCAGCTGGAGTTTTTGGAGCTCTGTTAGATCTTCAAGTTTGTGTCATGAATGTTGTTGTCTTGCTCTGAGAGTGAGGAGTTTGTTGGAGGTGCTTTGGCCCTCTGGAGCGGATGGTCTGCGTCAGACCTCCAGCCAGCAGGGATTTATCTCAAACTCATTTTTATTCTCCAGCGAGGGAAGAGTTCCCCTTTGACCTCTTGCCTCTCTTTTACCTCCAGTCTCTTTATTGGTTTGTCTCCTCCATTCTGTTCTTCAGGGGAAAGATCCATCTCTCAATATGTGGGATTAATATTTCAGTCCATCGTGCTGTGGGTCCTGAGTGCTGGACGCTGACAATTACATATACAGTGGGGGAAATAAGTATTAGACACATCAGCATTTTTATCAGTAAGGGGATTTCTAAGTGGGCTATTGATGCAAATATTTCCACCAGATGTTGCCATCAAGCCAAATATTGAATTCATACAAAAAAATCAGAACATTTAAGTATACAAGTTGA
>JAUYWH010000024.1:22941759-22957424 GCA_034779795.1 Ctenopoma multispine | reverse complement strand
ATAGCCCACTTAGAAATCCCCTTACTGATAAAAATGCTGATGTGTCAAATACTTATTTCCCCCGCTGTATATCATCATTCACTTAGTATTATCAAGCAGGTGTTTCTGTGAGGAAAATAATCAGTGAGTTGATCATGTCTGCAGTGGAGCGACACCCATCTATGATTGGCTGTCGCTGAAGGATGCAAAAATTCAACATAAACACCCACAATCTTTATTAACTTGATCTATTCTGTTGAGCAGCACCTCATTTACTGCATGTTGCTCTGTGATGAATGGAAGTATGTGGTGAGGATATTAACAACTTCCTACATTAAAAATGGGAGATTATCTGGAAAATGAATGACTTCTTGAAAAGATGAGCACTGGGAAAGACCATGAGAAACAAAGCTCCAAGCATATTAACCTGTGCATTTTAGTTGAACCACCTGGACACTCAGAAAAGTTATTATTATTTACTTCTGGAAGCTGAGTGATGGCAACTATTTCCTTCAAACTATGAACTTGGATTCAGTGATTTGATGGTCAAAGGTCAAGGTCACGCTGACTTTGCGTTCATCCAGTTGTGGCCCATACTTGAATGTAATATGTACACTTAGAGTCAATGATGAACTGATTAGCTTTTGGTGGTGAAGGGCACAGTAACAAAAGTAATAATATGCCTTTGATATGTCAATCAACACTCACACATGGAAAAAAAAACAAAAAAAACAGAAAAATTAATTAAATATTTTAGAAAGTTGTTTGCTCTTGGGGGCCCCCTAGTGGGGACGGGGTCCCTAAGCAGGCGCTAAATTCGCTTATGCCTTGGCCCAGCTCTGGGTCCAGATCTATTGCACATAAATATCTCTACTCTCCACATATTGGAAAGACCTTCATGTCAGATATGCATGGTCTGCCGGAGGTTTGGTTTTAACAGCTGAGTTTTAACCACCTGAATTTTCATCAAGCAGAATCGTAAGAAAAGGTGAAGTTTATTTATAGTGACCCATCAACACATTACTGTTTTTATATTTGCATCAAGTGCTAAGAATCAAAAATCAGACTCCTGCTCTCAGCATATTATTTATCTAACGATTTGCTTTTTGTCTTCATAATGTGGTCTCACAGAACCACTTGAAAGGTTGTAAACCTTTGACTGACTGTGTGGTGTTGTTGGTTGCAATTCTGTCTACTCGGTTCTTTAAGCCACTTTGTATTATTGTAAAATGGGTAATCTGACATGATTCCAGAGGATGATCCCTGATGCTGTGACTCCTTGACCTTTACTATGGCACCACCATGAGACAAAACACTCAACTTTGCTTAAAACATATGACATTTTACCTCTTTTGCCTCTTGCCCTGCCTAAGTAAACACTAATTCTTGGTAAAGTTTCCATTCAACACTTACATGTTGCAAACCTAGGGGGCGCTACTGAGGTTTTGTAATGTTTATTCGCTCGTCTGGAGTCCTGACAAAGCAGATTTGAGTCCTAGTTTCTGTATCACTGGGGACTGTAGTTTTAATTTAACTGGCCAGTTGGTGTGGATGCTGTGTAGTGAACTATTCCTGTTCAAGACATTCCCCATAGAGCCACCTCAACATATTGTGTGTGCGCTAGCCCTCAGTAGTGAATAATTACTCACTTGGAGGAGCCTTTTTGCTGCCTTTGGTTGTGATTTTTGTATTTTTGTTTTTTGACAATTTAAAAAATGAATGCGCTGTTTTCTTTTCCTCTGAGGATTAAATGTTGACACTTGATCTCTGCAGGGATGCACCTGAGTTGAACCCAGCAGCACAGGTGAGGAAGCAGACAAAGATTTTTAAAAAGCCTCTAAAACAAATTTAAAATATTTTCTTACTCATGCAGCTGCACTCTTACTCTTCAGCACTGAAGACTATAATGAAACCAGGTCTGGTTATCTTTTACAGGTCACAGCACATCAGTAACATCAGCAGTATGAGGCATCAGATGCTGTCGTTCTCTGTCCTGTTTGGGACTGGAACTATTTCATCCTTGTTTTCAGGTACATTTGTCTCCATCCCCACTTTGCAGCTTGATGTGAGGCACTTAACAAACTGACCCAGTAGTTTCTGAGGTGTTCCTGCACTGGCGGCGGTGTCTCTCTAGTGTCACACTGGAAAGGGCTGGCTTGGGCGCCGTGTTCTTGCTGACCTATTCACTACCTGCCTCTAATGGGTCATATTTTAGCTTCTGTGGCAGTGACAGATGACCACGCTCTAAAAGCCCTGTCCAAGGTGCTGAAACTCGGTTGATCTATGACTGAGTCTTGCTGATAAATGCCTCCCATCAGTTTGCGCATGACGCCGATTCATCACCTCACCGGGGTTTGTGTTGGGAATCCATATTGGATTTTTAATGAAAGAGAATATAATGCAATTCAAAGTCAATGGGTTTGCCAGTGTCCTCGCACTTTACACACACCGATTAAGGTACATACACACATGCCTGAACACACAAAAACAAACAATCTCGCATGCTGGGTGTGCCGTTTCAGGTTGCATTTCCCTAACAGTAAAGCAGCGTCTGTCTTGAAGGGCAGCCGGTGTACTTGTGTTTGTCTGTGGCAGATCTCACACTTCTGCTGCTGTACAGTTTGGACAGGGACACAACAAGATTTATGAGTCTCAACCCTACAAATTAGTGTTTTGCATTTCACGGACCACAGTTTGTTTGTTTTTTTTTGTTCTCAGTAGATATCTTTTAAAGAAAAGTGTCCAAATGCAACAAGAAAAGATTGTAGGTATAAGACACCACACAGGTTTAATGAAAAATGTATTTGTTCATAAAATTGTTTACATTATAGTCAGTTTTATTGTACACTAGACTAACATTTTTTTTTCTGCCATTATAAACTATCTTCACTTGGCACAGTTTAATGTTACACAGCAAAGAAAATGTTTTTTGCAGACATCAAAGCCGTCTCAACAAGGTATTTAGGACAGAATAGTTTGTGTGCTGTGCTTTACTCCGGTTGCACTGCATGAATGATCAGTAGCCATGTAGATTATAGTCAAGATATCTGCCTGATTAAGCTTGTTATAATGACACAAGTTCGAAATACAAAATAGTCTCTGCTTTTAGCTGGTTATTGTAATTATGTATGATGGCACCTTGCTGAGTTCTAGTGCAAAATGTTCCATCAGAAGTTGTGAAAACAGGGCACATAAATTAGATTGTCCAGTGTGCATCATTCTTCATCTTCACTTAATCCCAAAGTGGTTTTACAGACAAGGACGATTCTTACATGGAGTCACCCGGTAAGTCTATTACAGTTGCTCTCACCTTGATCCCAGACACACCAAATTCCAGGAAAGAGGAAGGGGAGGATGAATGAGTGTTGGGAATCAGTAGTGTCTCAGCCGGGTCTATCAGTTTTCTGTAAAACACTTGGCTGTACAGAGATGTATAGATGATAGAGCAAGCCACAGCAATGACAATAAAGAACACAGCACAAGTAGCCATCACCAGACTGTCCCAGTTCTCTGTTTTCTCCTTGGGGACAGTTGCCTCCTTTGTGGTCACATTAACACAGTCCATGCTGTATCCAAGCTGCGCTGCAGTGAGCTCAACACAAACCTGGTAGCAAGTGGAGGGTTTTAGCTGTTTGATATGGTACTCTTTGACATCAGTAGGAAGCCTGGCTCTGAATGGCATCAGGAGGCTGGTGTCCCCAGCTAAAATAGACCACTTTAGTTGTGAAACCAAACCACCTGTGCTCTCCCAGGAAACAATCACAGAATGAGACTGGACAGATGTGATATATACATGTAAATGTTGGTTTGCAGACTTTACGTGGTACCCATCCACCATAACCATCACAGACTTCAGATCTGCCCCAACAACATTATGGGCGATGCAGGTGTATGAGCCAGCCTCGTGCTCGGTGACGTCGTAGATGTCAAAGGTTCCCTCAGGATGCATGTAGTACTTATCAGACACGCTGCCAGGCAGGACCCGGTCACCCAAGGGTGTCACCCAGTAGATCTCAGGCTCAGGTTCTCCAAATGCCCGGCAGTGCAATGACACAGAGCTCCCTTTACCAATGTCAATCTGGTCTGGGAGGCTGCCAGGTGAGATCAGAGGAAGGCAGATCTCTGTCATCTCCCTAAAGTGCACTTGTTGGACATGCTGTCCTTGGTACTCTGGAGGTTCCACACAGAACAAGGAGTCAGGCTCCATGAATCTAACAGTTGTCTTGTTCATGTTGACCCAGCGAATGACGCAGTCACAGCGGATGGGGTTGCTGTGAAGACTGACTTCTCGCAGGTTGGGCAAGGACTCCACGGTGCTGCGGTGGAGCGCACTAAGTGCGTTGCTGTTCAGCATCAGGGTTTCCATCCTGGGAAGCTTGTGGAAGGCCCTAGGATGGATGTATGAAAGCCTGGGGTTGTTGGTAGCCTCAATTTTTGTCAGCTCAGGGAGGTTGTTCAGGGCAAAACTGTCGATCGATACAAGCTCTGGCATACTGTTAATGCCAAGCTCCTTGAGATGCACCATATCCATGAAGTCACCTCTCTGGATTCTCTCAATGGGATTCTTATTCAAATCTAGAAACTTCAGGTTCTGTACTCTTGTCAGCGCTGCTCTGGGAACTTTACTAAGCAGGTTGTCAAAGAACGAGATGCTCTCCAAGTTCTGAAGACCAATCAAAGCTTTGTCAGGGATTTCTGTCAAGTTCATCCTAGCAAGCACAAGACTTCTGAGGTTAGCGAGAGGTTTGAAGTTCATATCTGACAGTGCAAGGATGGGGTTTTCTCCTAACATCAATATCTCCAGGTTGGGAAGTGGCTGGAACCATTGGCTGTTGATACTTGTCAGTCGATTGGAATTCAGATGGAGCCTCAGCAGACTACCCAGACCCTGGAAAGCTCCGATGCTGATGGAGAAAATCAAGTTGTGGTTGATGTAGAATTCCTGGAGACTGGGCAGAAAAGCGAGGCAGCTGTCAGGAAGCTCCTGAATCCAATTCTCCTCCATGTGGAGTGACAGCAGCTGGGGGAGAGACCCCAGACAAACATCGCTCACAGAGGAAATGTTGTTCTGAGACAAGTCAATTTCGGTGATGTTGGCCAAGTAATCCAAAGTTTTCTCCACGTTAATGATGTTGTTTGTCTGTAACAGTAGTACCTGTGTTTCTGAGGGGAGTCTCTCTGGTATGGCTGAGATGCCCAAATCATTACAGTCCACAGTGGCGGCTTCAGTGTAGACAGAGCTGGGTGAGAACCAGGGTCGTATCTCACATCGACACAATGCAGGGCAATGAGCAGCCCCCTCAGAGGCCAGAACAAAAGCAGCCAGAGACAACTCAGCCAGCAAACAAGCTACAACTGCTGTCTCCTTCATCTTGGCCCTGTATTCCCTTCAGCCAGTAATTGGCCCTTATGGAGTCAGCTGTTAGCACTGTTAACTTCACAAATATAAGCTCATTTGTTACTGCAGCAAGACAGAGTGGATTTCTGCTGACATCTGGTCCCCGAAGCTTTGGCCCTATTGTCTTCCAGCTCTTGGCAAAGACAGGCAACCTTTCAGTTTGGTCTGTGCCAGGTTGTCATGCACGCTGTGATATGTCAAGGTCGACGTATCCTTCAGGGAGAGGCGCTGTGTAGCAGAGGGGTAGTTGAGGAATGCTGTGGCTCCAGCTGGGGACGAATCACTCTGCCTTCCATCATTATTATCCTCCGTCGCTGTCACTGGTGTCACTTTCCATCTGGGGAGACAGGAGAGAAAAAAGGCCAATATAAAGCTGCGCTGTTGAGACATGAAGGCATATTGACATTTAGGAATATTGAGACTTATTAAGCCTTTTCAGCCTCATTTAATTTTATTGCTTTCCTCGCACCATTTCAGTTGTAAGTTATGATTAACGTGACCTTATTTATAATATTTGACAGGTGTGAATCTAAAAAATGGTGCTTTTGAGCCTCTTTAGGCTTTAGGCTGAAGGGCAAGAGGATTCTGGCAGACAGGCTAACGATTGTTATTGCTTTTTACAGTCAAAGTGGGAACATAAGTGTCCTAGAAAAGGTGGAGCTCTGATAGGATGCTCAAAGGTATGTTAATTTAAGAGGCAAAACATTGCAAGTGCATTTTTTTCCACAGTGTTGTAATGTTGCAGAGCTTTGCCAACCCGTGAACCTCTCTTCAGCTGTGAACGGTGCATCCTGTGCAAAGTTACTGAATCACCCACACAACACAGCAAGCAGACAGCTGATACACTAAACCTTAAGGCATTGTAGATCCACCAAAATATCTTTCAAGCAAGGTCTTGTGCTGCAACATCTCAGCAGCTTTTTGCATAATTCATGAGGACCTGAATCAACGTTGTTGGTACAGGTGACAGATCCACGGCAGACTTTGCTTATGTCGACTGCACATATTGATGTTTTGATTAATTTGTGACCTTGAGTGCAGAAGCCACAGCTGAGTGTATGATGGTAGATGGAGCTGTCGGTACGGCCTGAGCAGCCGGCTGCTGATGAGCACAGGCTATGACACTTCATGCATATATTAGCTTGTTTATGGCTGTAGGTGGGTGCAGGTTTACAAAACCGGAAATGGTCCTCTCTCACCCCCCCCAACCCATCACTCTCTCTCTCAAAGTACTTCACTTTCCTAAAACACTTGGACACTGTCACAAACGTAGCTCGCCATGAGGAAATGATGCATTTGTTGGGGGACTATTGTGCTGCAGATTAATATTTGTGTTTCTGGCAGTAGGACGGCGTATGTGAGATTGAGTCAGAATAAACTAAAGCAGCAATGTTCATGTGTGTCAGGATGCTAATAAATTTGGCCAACAGTGGAGCTCTGTGGCACAGAGTATTAAGATATTGCAGCCTTTGGATAAACATAATATTTGTTTGTCTGGCACTGTTTTAGTGCAGCAAACCTCATAGGACACATCTGGAAAATATTTAATATATATATTTTCCTCCATTCGGGGGGAATAAATCTTAGTAAGAGGTACAGACGTGGTGGATGCTGAGTGTACCAAACAGAGCAACACAGTAGATCTACAGCAGGGGTGTCCAGTCCTGGTCCTGGAAGACCAATGTCCTGCTTCTTTTCCCGCTGTCTCTATCTGTGTGCAGCCAATCAGGACTTATAAGTGCAGGGGTCCTTGAGGACCAGGATTGGACACCCCTGATTTTTACAGTATGAATTATAAATTGATGAAGATGGTGATCCAGGAGAGTGTCAAGGAGCTACAGACTTCTCAGAGAATTTTTCACTTGGCTATTGTTTTTTGGTTTGTTTTTTAGTTTCAGATAAATGGGAACAGGTTTAATACCACTGCATCTCTGTCTCTTTTTTTCTCTGACTCTCTCTCTCTCTCTGACTCTCTCTCTCTCTCTTTTGCCATCTGGTAAAACGCCACAGTTACAGTTGCTGCTCTGCTATAAGAACGTCAGAACAAATTAATCTGCCGTTACAGCAAAGAACTCTTCATTCAGTCAGTATAGTAATTAAGAGATATTGTTTGCTCTTTCTTTCCTTCACCTTCATATGTGATCATCCTTACATGGCTCACTTCCATTTGCAATCATTCCTTGGTCGTCTTTGTGTTGCTCGCATGCAGCTCATTAAAGCCTCCGGGCATCCATCTTCATCACTGACACACAGAGAGAGAGGGCGGGGGGGGAAGCTGCTGTACTGTATCTAACATTATAGTATAATGTAAATGTTTCTCCAGAGATGGAAACAACATATTTTTGTACAGTATTTATCTAACAACAAAAACAACTCACAAGCTAATGAAGCGAGCATGGTTGGAATGTTAAATGGAGCATTTAACAGTGGATGTTTTCTCTCTCTGTTGGAGAGTGTGCTCTCAGGAGACGCTAATTTTATTTCTCCTGTTTACTTCCGATGCTCATACACTCATTTCCCTCTTATTACTTAACACTAAGAGCCTGCAGTGACTTTCCTCATTTCCCTTTCAAACACACACACACACTTACACTCACAGTTACATAAAATGGAAATGAGAGTGATGGTCAGCTTTCATGATGCTGCGAATGTAGAGTTACTGTTATGAGTTTATGTTGGATGAGGGGAAAACAGGCAAAACGTGGTGATTGTCTGTCCATTTCCTTGGGTTTTAAATGCTGTTTTGAAATTCAAAAGCCAATATTATGCAAATGGGATGCAAATTTTGATCCAAATTTTACTATTAGAACCTCCTCTTGTAAACTACAGTGACAACATAACAATTGGCAGCAGTGATTTAGATGCAGAGCAGCAGGAGGGACAATATGTCCTGGAGACAGCAGTTTAAAGACACCAGCAGTCTCAGTGTTGATCATCACATTATGATTTTAGCCTGAACATATTTAAATGTGATTGCATTTGGACTCACAAAACACATCTGTGCACCGCATGTCTGACGCTGAAGGTTATATTAAGGTCATCTGATCATGAGAGCGAAGAAAGATTTCACTGCTTTAGGTTCCTAAAGATTCTGTCATTCATTTGTTTTCATAATTAAAGAAGCTAAATTAACAGTTCTGCCTCCTTAAACGTGTTTTAGTACTGATTTGTTTTTCCTGTGACGACATGTTAGGACGTGCTGCTTTTGAATGGAAGTCGCATAACACAACCGTAAGAAGAAATGTCTGTAGGCTGTAGTCGCTACACGTAGATATTGTGTGATATCAGATACTTTGGTGGTAAAATTATGTTATCTGTGAACAACTTCGCTGAAACATTTGCACATTGCCAAATGCTGAGAACAACATTTCCTCATTGTGTTAATAGAAAACAATCTGTTCGACTTTATGTATGCTTTACAACATATTTCCTTGCAGTTTGGAATAAATCACTACATTACTGAGTTTTGTGTGTACAAACTGCTTTTTTTTATTTAGCACCTGTGTCAGTTTGGTTCTAGAAGTTTTGTCCAGTCGCCTAAACATGACTATGGAGGGAAACTTGAGGGGTTATGCCATGACTGGTGACGGTTGTCAGAGAAGAAGAACAGCACATTTTTGTTGGATGTTGATTTGACGCGTTTCTCTACATCACTTCTCTGTTGGACTGTTACTATAACAGCAGTTTCAGGTGCACGACTGTTTCTGTCAAAATATGTTTTTGTCATTTTTGTGGCAGTAAAAAAAAATATAAAGACTGAACAAAAAACTCTCATTGTGGCTCTAAATCAGTGCTTTTAGATTAGTGAACATGAAACTTGTGACCATACTCTCATCATATGTAACCAGGACACCCTCACATACACTTACTCTCTCTCTCTTTTACTCTATGCTTTTCTCCTGACTCCAAACTCACCAAAATACTCAGAATGCCAAATGTCATCTTTAACAAAGCCCAGTCTGGTAGGATTAGTAGTTAGTAGTTTATTACTGCCTGTCCTCACCATACGACAACTGAAGCACTAAACCTCAAAGTGGGAGACCTTCTCTTGACATCCAGAGCTACACAGCAGTATTCTACTGAAATGCCATGACCTCAGGGGTCAGAGCTCATGGTCTCTGCATTTATTTCATTGCTGAAAGAAAAAATGATTACTGCTGAGGGAACAGTCATCTCAATGTGGCCGTGGCGCGCACACACACACACACTCTGCCAGTGCAGCACTTAGACTGACACTCCAGCACAGAGAAAGAATCCTGTGTTGTTGATAAAAGTATTTAGTAATGCATTATACGGCCCACATACAGACCCGCGAGCCGTTCTGTTTAACCCGGCAGGAACGCCAGCCTGAGCACTTTAAGTGCTGAGTATTGACATTCTGTGAATGGTTTAAAGCAGCACAAATGTGAAATATTTATGTATTTCTCATACAGTGGTGAGGGAGAGGCTGAGGGCCTTAGGGCGCTGCCTTCCTAATGTGGCAGACGTCTCATAAAGTGGCCCCATTCCTCCATGTTTTATTCAGCTCTCACTGATACACAGAGCTACACACAGTCTGCTGCTGTCCCTCCACACAAAGCTGGAATCAGGTGAAAATCAAGTGGCTGTAGCTTCTTAATTTATTTTACCTGATGGACCACGAATAGACGACACAGTCCAACTGTGTCAGAGTCATAAATATAATATGTGTCATCAAGCTAAAAACCGTTTCTAGATAATTGTTATTTTGGAGGTTTGTTCACCTGAGGCAGTAATTAGACGTTGTTGTGGTAACAGTATTGATTTAGTGTGGGATCCTGGTTTGGTTACTACAAATAGTGTAGTAACAGTTTCTCCAGCAATAATATTTGAGAGTACATCTTACATAAAATGTTTTTTTTTTTATAACCTAGTAAATTACAGGCTGCTAATTACACAGTAGTTACTCAGTCATTATTCCTATTGCAAAAAAAATAAATCTGGTATAATTACCTGGTAATTTGGCCACAGTCAATGAAATTAAAACCATTTAGTGTGAAACGAGTCTGAAATGTTTTGATTTTTGTTTGGCGGTTCTACAGGGTTTCACTCTGCTGTCGACATGTGGCCAGTAGAAACATGACTCACCCAAACCACAGCTGATTATTTGGCCACAGTATTGTGGTATTTACTGTGAAACAAGAAACACTAACGTTTCCTAATGTTACCAGGAACTATCCCCCACACACATCCTTTAAGGTGCAATCAGCAATGCAGTATATCACTGCACTGAAAACCGTTTTCCTGGCCGTGTCCAGTGTTAACAATACACTACTGATACCAGTACCTCTAAAGCTCAGTGTAAAAGTGTCGCGTCACAGTTTTTTTTTATGGGTCTTCCTTTGTCAGATTTAGAGCAGCCAGCAGAGGCTTCGGGGATGTACTGTACACACACTGCCTATAAATCAACAGTGTGTCTTTTCCACACTTCTTGTGAAGGACAGATTAAACGGTTACACAAAGAAGACACCAAGGTGGGGTTTGCCCTTTTATTTTTTGTGTTAAGCTAAACTAGTTGGCTACTGGCACTAGCTTCCTATTCAGAGACATGAGTGGTATCAATCTAAACCCATGGTTCTACTATCTGTCTTGTTTCAATTTCACTTTTCTGTCTCTATATGTACAAACAGTATGTCTATATGTCCTAGTTAGTCAGTGTAATGTAGACGTGTGAACCGTTTTCTAGGGCACTTCTTCTTCTGATTGTACAGAGGCTGTTAATGTCACAGACAGGAAGAATTCCTGACAGGTGAAACCAAACTTGAACTGGATAGATGCCACTAAAGGCGGGTGAGATGTCTTTCTGAGTCAAACATGAAGTAGCACTGGCAGCTTCCACAGACTGATTGCATTACTGGGACGGATAAAGAAGGAATGCAGCAGCATGAAGCTAGTGTTTGATCCCTGCGTGCCCAATACTCAGAATAAATGGAAGAAGTAAACAAGATTTGACACATTTATCAATGAAAATTTGTTACTAAAGCATCCAAAACATTGTGTGGTAAATCAGGTAAATGACTGTTTTCAGATGGGAAATATTCTTGAAACTAAACTCCAGCCTCTCAGATGTTTGTCTGTAATTACCACCTGTGTCTGTGGCTCTGTTGTATCTGACCTTTCCTCCTGTATGGATTCCTTGTTAATAACTCTCCTCCCTGCAGACAGATGCTGTAATGACCATCACATCTTCACTAATGTTTATTAGCTGCTGACTTTTTTCCATTAGAGTCAGCAGAGAATCTCAGTTTGACCCCAGTCTGCAGGCTGCTTTTCTCCAGCTCCCTACTAAAAGTATCTTTAAGCATCACCCACCAGCTGTTTGCTCCTCTGACCCCTCATCTCTGACCTGTTGGCAACAGAAAACGGATGTTTTACATCAACAGTGAAAAGGAGAAGTGCTTTACCTCTCAAGGACCTCTCGTACAGCAGATCTCAACTTCAATCCAATTTATTTACAAAGTGCGATCAAAGCTGCACCAGACAAGATCTGGATGTAAAAAAACTGATGTTTGATCTGTCTGAATCACACTGAAGAGCGTCTCTAGATTCTCCATTTGCCCAAATTAGCTTCTAGTGTCAGTGTGAACGCTGTTAAGAACTGAATCTGCCCTCACAAGAATAGTGTTTCTTCAGGTGTCTGAAGAGACATAGTACAAACTCGTTTAAGTAGGAAACCAAATGTTTTACTTTGGAAAGTCAAGTTTTCAACAGCTGGTGCTGCACCACCTGAGGCCCATTCAATATTGGTTTTACAGCAAACGTTAAAGCTGTAATATCTCCCAGTTTGTGAAACATACAAAACCTACAAAAGAGTCGAAAGACCATTGTTAACATGGCTGCACAGCCTCCGTCACACGCTGACAAGCTGAAATACAGACTCAAGAATAAACGTGGGAACAGACTGATCGACAGAGGAGGATTGTTTCTTCCACCTTCTCCTGCTGAGAACTGTAGTGAATCTGTTGGCCTGTGCTTCACTGGAGTCTCAGCATGAGGCTGAATTTAGTGCACGACGATGGTGACGTCAAAGCTCAGTCATCAGGAGGATGGTTTTCAGGGCTCCTTACACATAACTAGAGAGACACGAGCAGAGAGATTTTTGTTCCTCCATATCAAAATCTCATTTTTGAATTAACTGTGTTTTATAAATGTAGGAAAAATAAACTCCACAATAAGCAAAAATGAGTTTTATGTCCAGAAAAGATTTTAAAAAAGCTCATTTCAAGTATATTGAAGCCAAAAAGGACAGATGAGTTTAGGAATGCTTGATGGACACAAACACATCGTTAACTTAATGAAGCTTGGTAAAAGCCCGTGGTCCTGGACAACAGTGACTACCCCGTCTTGTAATTATACAATTAACTTACAAGAGGAAATGAGGTTTAAAGGCTACAGTGTTGATTATTAGGTCTGTCAGGTTTTTTGTTATTTTTGTTTAAACGTATCTGGGAAGACTCTTTTTTGATACTTGTTGGATCAGTATCTGATTACAATACAATTAAAAGGTTTGTAAGTTTATGTTTGGGCCCTGGTGGCGTTTGGTTGGAGCAGTCTGGTTTAATACAGTGCACAGACACATGGTTTAATTAACATTCAACCAAAACCTGGTCTGGCCGTGACCCTTACCAAAAACTCCCCGACCATCGCGTGTACGTGCTTTTCTGGGAGACATTTCCTGCTGTAGGTAAACACTTATTTCATTGTATTTACAGTAAATGAGAAGAATAGAACAGAACATTGTTCCAGGGACTAAAATGAGGAAATAATGAGTTCCCTGGTTAAATTACAGAATGTCTGTGCAGCAATTTTAAAAATCCATTTTCACAACATTTGTTTTATGAATAAACTAAAAACTCCAGATGCTGTTTTATTTTACTCGACTTTGGGGAATGTAAACCTTTGTCAGACCTGGTTGGTTAAGAAGCAGGATCGATAACACAACTGTGTTTTCCACTGAGGATATGAAGAGTGGGAATTAATAACTTGATCTTCTTTTAGTAAACCGATGATCAAACTGAATAATTGGGTCCTCGTGTGATCATGGGACTGGATTCAATCTGGACTCGTTCTTAAGCAAAAGCTGCACATACTGCAGTGTATACAGTCTCTCTCACACACACACAGTGTTATATCTTCCATCTGTTGTGTTTGTTCGGAGATATCTTTGTTTTTTCTTGACTTTCCACTGTAAAGATTTTGCTGTGTGTCTCTTCTGGTTTGAGTTCAGTTTCAGTATCACTCTTTACTAAGTTTTTGTATTTGAAGTTACACTTTGTTCTGCGTCTCATGTCTTTCAAAAGTTAATTTCAGTGTTTTAGGACCAATGGTATGTGAGCTGTTGGAGACACAACAGTTCTTTAAATGCAGCAAAGGGACTTCATGTATTACTTTCAGATAACCTGCTGACCTCGACTTTGTTAAACCAACAAGAAACCTCCTAAGGAAACTACATTCTGACACCATATAGAAACTGAATTTGATTAAAGAGACTCACTAAAGCTCACAGACTGAGGAAATAGCCTAAAAATGTAATTTAAAATTATTAATATGTCTTTAGTCTTCTGGAATTTGATTGTCAGCGTGGCCTTCCTGGTGGATGTGTGAAGTGGTCTTGATTTTCAGCATGGTCCCTGAGAGTCTTCACTGACGTCGTCATAGTCTTAACAATGTGTCATGGTCGCATTTTATTTACCAGCTGAATTGCAGAGATCTCAGACTGAAGTTGAGCAATCAGACAGGTTGGAAACAGACTCTCAAACTATCTCTTATAAACATCCATCACAGCTGCAGATAATCTCCAGCTGCCACTTACAACGGTTCTACTTACTGCAGTCACAAGCGTTTCCCAAAGCAGTGATTATTATTACGGCTTCTCAGGTTTGCTCAATTTCAGTTTGACCTTCCCAGGAAAGTGTTTTTGATAATTGGTTTGTTCTTTGACTGCTTGTGTTTCTCTGGTTGTTAGAATTTGTTGTAGTGATTTCACCATGTTCTCAGATCTCCTCTGTTAACTTAGTGACTATTGGTGATGCTAACGAGAAGCGTAGTGGTAGATGGTGGGAGGCAACAAACAGGCGGACAGGATCAAATGACACTGGTTTAATAGTAAACCAGTGGGCAATGGATTGAGGTGGAAAGGAGGGATTTACTGTAGAAATATTGCTGTTTGATATCATTTTTATACTATATTGCTAATAAGCCCCAGTGAAATTAATTTAAAAAAATGATTTAAGGAATCAGAAATGTGGTGTGTACACTACTAGACAATGATTCCAATCCATGTATCGACTACGAGGGTCGTTTAGATTTTTGCCTCAGCAAAACTAAATCTTTTTTTTTTTTATGGAAAGTTATAAAAGCATCCAGTGCACATAAATTCAACCATTTCCATGTATGGTTTGGTAGTTTATGGCATTTCTGAGTAGTATCACTTATCCTGAAAATAAAAACACACTGTGTGACATGGCACTGGCTTTGCCAAAAGGGTTGAAAGGGTTTAAACTAGATGTTACAGTGTGGTTTGCATTTTGTGCTTTCGATCAATAGCATCACAAAACGTCCTTTAGAGTCGATACATGGATCAGAGTCATTTACAGCAGGAAGCAGAAACATGAGCCGAACAGTGTGTACCCACTGTGTCTCTATTTCCGTGTGCTTAATTGATTTCACTGGGTTTGAACTCTGGTGAATCACTAAAGCATCAACGTTTCTACAGTAAATCCTTCCTTTCCTCCCTCCTTCCCTCCTCAATCCATTCACCATTGATTTACTATTAAACTGGCCCCATATGATCCCGTCCACTGGTTTGTTTCCTCCCCCATCCTCCCCTCCGTCCACTGCACTCCTTGTTAGCTTTAGAACTCGCACTTAGCCTTCACCCCCACGTCATACTTCTCTCTTTAATCGTCAGCAACGGGCCTACTGTTAATTACCCTCACACACACTCGTACCGTGCACGTGCTGTGAACACACACACACACACACAGTTTGACCGTGTGACCTCTGTTGGTTTGTCATGGTGCACATGCAACGCTACAGTCAGCCATGTGTTCAGCGTGGGCGGAGGCAGCAACAGATGGGTTTTCATATCGACTGACAGGTCGCAGGATACACAACTAATGCAGCTGCAAGTCGCTTTAATGTAGCCGGTGGTGGGTGCTAAGCTACCATTAGAAAACTGATGCATTAGAAGGAATGGTAAATGGTAAATGGTCTGCACTTATATAGCGCTTTTCTACCTAGGCTGGTACTCAAAGCGCTTTACACTGCT
>JAUYWH010000024.1:22926818-22941317 GCA_034779795.1 Ctenopoma multispine | reverse complement strand
AGCATCTTGCCCAAGGACACTTCGACATATGACAGGAGGAGCCGGGAATCGAACCACCGATCACACGATTGGCAGGCAGAGCTCTACCTCCTCAGCCACAGGCAAGGAAATGCCGAGATTTTTGGAACAAAGTCAAAACTGTAGTAATGAAATTCTAATTAGTGTGGAGGGTGTTATTCTAAAGTTCTCTCATTGTTCAAAAAAGCCAGTAAAATACTACAACCAGCCAGTTTTAGTCTATCTTCCCCATATTCTCTCCTCTTCAGTTTATTTATTAATCTTTGTCTGCTGTGATTCACACTGAATAAAAATGTTCCCCACTGTGTCTGCAGCTGGGATCTCCAAGCCGATTGGTTTCTGGTTTTTACAAACCGCTCATTAATCTATAGTTTATTCAAGAAAAATAAAATCTGTAAAAGCTCAATCATTTCCTATTTGATGATGTGGGTTAGTGGGGCCCTACTCCACCTCCCAGCCTGCTCGGCACCTTCGTCTTCATGGTTCCAAACATTGAGACGTGCTTGGCTTTGGCACAAAAACACCTTGGTTAGGTTTAGGGACGGTCATCATTTGGGTTCATGTAATAACATCGTTAATGAACACGTGAATGAGCATTGAAACGGGAATAAAAAACATCTCTCTCTCTTTCCTGCTTTAATTTCTGCCGTTCACAACCGACGCTCTAGTTGACACTTCAGTTGTAGATGAACATCGACGCTTGACATTAATTGATGTAAGATGCCAAACCCTCAGATCAGAGCTCGCTGTGTTTTGTGCTACTGGCTGATTAATCAGCATTTGGTCTCTAGTGAGCATTAAGCGTCAGGACGGTGAATTTAGGATTGAGTCGACGCATGTTGGGGAAGGACCAGTGCAGCAGTGTGACGTTGATTATTGGAGCTCTATGGAACAGAAATACAGATAAACCAGGCTTTCATCTGTTCTAAAGGTAAATATGTTTTAAACAAAGTGTGACTGTGGTAGCTTAACCAAAAATACATCAAGAGAATGTCTTCAGCTTCCAAACAACTTTAAATACTACATGCAAACAACTTTGTGATGAAAGGTGTAGCAGCAGTGAGGTGTTATAAGGCTGAAAGCAAATAGTTCCTGTGTTTAAGTTCCTGTTGCTCCGCATCAGAAGAGGAAACAAAGACGTTTCACTACGTTTGACCACTAACAACACAGAAACGCTTCGTTGTCCCAGAGATGTTCTATCTTTAACCATATTCTGTTTGTGTCCAAACGCTGTATTGAAGGTTTGTGAAGTATCCTTAAATTTCAAGGATTGTTAAAAACATGAACTCTAGAGAGAACTCAGATTCAACCCAGGGCTTTTAACACGCTGAGTGTTGTTAATATTGATTTGTGTAACGTATTGGTCAGAATTTGGAAGCACTTCTTAAATATTGTAATCTGTCGATTAATGGTCCCAGTGACCTGATGGAGGTCTCATGATTTTGTGGAGGTGGTGGTGCAGACTGCAGCAAGATGAGATGGGACCACGCATCATAATTTATCTGACAAATCAGTTTCTGTCAGTATTTATTTCAGAAATATTAAACAAAAAAAAAATCACAAAATACTACAAATACATTTTATTAAAACAAAAGTCATTGTGACCTGATCAGGTTTTAAGGTTGTTGTGGGGGTTGGTCTCTTTCATTATGTGTGTATAGAACATTTTACTGTATTATTGATGCAGGTACATGTGATTAGTATGTGTTGTACTGTAAGTGCTTCATCTTTGTAGTGCACAGTAAAATATAGTGAAGTAGACGTAGGAGACAAATATTTGACGCAGAGTAGGTACAATAATGAGTAAATGTTCTATTACTTTTACTGTTAGAGGACATTTGACTCTCATTGACTTTGACTCTGTTCTTTGTAATGAGATGAGATGTGGATTCATTGGTTCTGTCTTTGGTTTATGTAAAACATAAAGACCAGGTTAAGGTGGCCTGTAGCCACCAGAACAACGAAACTTATCCCGAGAGTTTTTACAGCCGCAACTTAACTCAATATTTATCTTCTACCTAAACTGACACAAACATTTTCTCATGACGAACAGGTGTCAAATTAGTGCTGCGTGCTTCTAATGTAACCTGCAGGCAGTGAGCATACAGGAGAAATGGCCGTCTGTCGCTGTTTAATTAGTCACATTGGAGTAATCCTCCTACTATTGTCAATTAAGCAATAATAATGGGCTGTTTTGCTCGTGCAGTCTAATCGGAGCAAATGTGCAGAGAGCCCTCGGCGAAACCGTGTGATGGAAATTCAGGATGAACACTGACGTGTTACTTGTGGCGCTTGGCTGAGAGCTGCATCTTTAAAGTCTCCACATTGACGCTCAGACTCTCGGATTCTGACGCTGCTGCATGTTGACATGAGAAAACGGAGCGTTTGTTCAGCATCAGAAGGCTCTGGCCCCCTTTTACTTGATCCTCCCCCCTCCCCGTTTAACCAGGGTGAAAATGTGCTGAATTTCAATGTGCGCACTTAAAGATGCCTTAGTGCACTACTGTTAATTACGAATGAGGCTTTGAGACGGCAGGAAGCAGAGAGAGGGAGGGAGAAGGGAGACGGAGAGACGGAGGTTCTGGTAAATTAGACAGGCAGTGGTGGGAACATCTTTCCTCCTGTTGGAGCAAAACGCCCTGCTGCCAATCCTGTGACCTGCACATCAAACCCTGATTGCACACGTCCAAACATAAGCAGCACTGTGCTCTCTCATGACTTAAGTTGTCACATATGCGGTCTGTCCACCCAGCTCTAAACAGAACTGACCGAGCCGGACACTTTCACCTCGTTAGCGCTCCGGAAGCATCGTGGTGGCTCTGTTTCCCGAGGGGCATGTAGCTCATTAATGGTTGAACCAGTTCAACCAGGTTGAATCCTGGCTCAGGATGTTTGTCGCATGCTGTCCTAAATCTTTCCTGCCTCTCGTCACTTTGACCTGCCTGACAAAGACAAAATCCCCCCCCCACCTTCCTCCTTGCACATTCAGCCTTTCTCGGACTTCAGGAGATGAACCTGTGGAGTGACCCTGACAATACTCGACTCTGCCAACTCCGGCACATTTTCCTCTCCCTTATAGCTGAAACACAAGCAGCTGAACTGCTGACCACAAACCAGATAAGAGACTCGGGCTTCCAAACAACATGAGGGTTGTCAGGGAGGATCTGCAGCGTCCTCATCCGCATTTAAAACCTGTGACAGAATTTCCCATCCCTGTTTTCTTATTCCCCTCAGCTGTCAGAACTGCAGGCTGAGCCGTCACAGCACTCAAGGACTACCGCAGTCCTCTCGACACACGCACACACACACTAGTCATATAGTGATGAAACACTCACCAGCAGAAGCAGTATCCATCACATCGTTGCAGCAGCAGTCATTCAGCAGGTATTCCTGGCATTGCTGCAGCAGCACAGTGTGTGTGTGTTTTATTTAAGACATGCAGCGCTGCATGTTAACATCCAGCAGAAGCAGCAGCAGCTATTTTCCTGCTTTCGCCGAGCATCTCCAAGAACAAACGTCTTCTCTCTTTTCCTCTCCACAGCGACAGAGAGGTGTAGAGAGAGAGAGACACTGATAGGCAGTGGGAGGGAGAGAGAGAGAGAGAGAGTGTTTGGGAATTAAAACGAGAGAGGGAGAGGGGAGAGAGACACGGTGAATGATAGGTTGTGTTTGTCGTTCCTACATCCGTCCTCTCCTCTGCTGTTGGAGAGGAGATCATCCATCACTCTATTACACACACACACACACACACACACACACACACACACACACACACACACACACACACTGATACAATCCAGCTCCCCAGAGACCAGCCAATGAATGTTCCGCTCTGCGGCTGTGGATGAATCCAATTGGCTTAGCGAGCTGTCAGTCAATCATGATCCCCTGTATCCCCACAGCAACGGCAAGGAGCATGAGGAGGGGGGGTGTGCAGGAGAAGGAGCAAGAGTGGAAAGAAAAGGATAAACAGAGGGAGGAAGTGAATGGAAGGGAAGAAAGTAGGAAGAATCAGAAGTGGAACAGACGAGAGAGAAGTCTTAGCCATCTACTGTTGAACCAAACTGTAGCTGGTCCAGTTGGTGGTTCTGAACTGGACAGGGAACAACTTGCTTAGTCTGTGCCACTGAAAACTGGGAGTGTTGGGACATCCAACGCTGGATCTGCCAGAATGCAAACTTGTTCCTGACCCAAACCTCACCACATCAGCCGCCATTTTGGTTCCATTGTAAGATGCCTCATCTGCCCCTTTGTAGTATGACACCAATGGAGATGCAGTTTTAAGAGATGTCTGCTTCCCTGTGCGGGGGCGGTTTAGCACTTTAAAGTGAGTAAATCGGCAGCAACTCATTTGGTGGGGCAGTTCTCCGTGACAGGATTGGTGGTTGAGTTTCCTCCTGTCTACATTAACCTTAAATGCAGCTGCCTGTCCACAAAGAGAGAGGAACAAGTGATGGGCCTCCAGGTTGGAGAACGTGTTTCTCTGGAGTAAAACCTTTCATCTTGTCTCTTTGTAATTGATCCACACACTGTTCAGCCCTAACTTGGAAACTTTTGTTGTTGCACGTCTTGATTCCATTGATTTCCATCCATTTTTTTACTGGGTCGACTATTTCAAACCTTCTCTCTGTGACCTAAGCTTTTAAATTAACTATGGGGGCATTAGACAGAGACTTAAAACTGAGTCATTCATAACTGCTAATATTTGACTTCAGTGATGGTTTTGTGGTTTGTCCCAACTTGTTGAGAAAGTCTATTAAAAATGTATTTACAGTCAGCAGTGGAAAAAACAGCTTCAACAAAAACACTTAATTAAATTATAATATAATTAAAGTATGAGATGAGCTTCTTACTACATAGGTCACCAAAACAGCACAGTATAGGATCCATACAACATTATAAATAACTTGTGTCATTTATACAGTGTCGCATTACCGCAGCATTTGTCTGGATGTCTTTCCTGCTTCTCCTATGTTTCCTGTTTACTTTATCAAATAAAGGCAGAAATGTACAAAAAATACCTTTAAAACAAGGATTTCTTCATTGTTCCTTGTACAACAAGCATTTTGGGTTTGAACCAACAAGTCTCAGCACAAGAGTCTGATTATAGCACCTTATAATCCCCCAGTTACCTTTCATCATAAAGATTTCTATCTCTTTTTGTACCTTACAGTGTAGAGTCATGTATGTTTAAGCTTAAAGGCAAAGATTCTTAAGTTGGTTTGGATGGTTTAGCTTTTAGTGTTGCAGTTGGTTGAGTAAGGCAGCGCGTCAGAGATGAAAGAGACTTGAGATCGATTGCTGTCAGAGCTCCATTGCGCAGGAGACTGAAAAAACTGACTGCTGCCCTATCAGTGGGTTTTAGGCGCATGTTAAAACATCATATGTGATAGCATCAGAAAGCGAAGACCAGAAGAAGAGAGGAGTTTGATTTGGTCTAAATGCACAGACAGCGGTTTCCTTTAACAGAGCTGTTTCCACAGCTTACTACACCACGCTTGTATGATTTTTATTTGCTCGTGTTTTCCTGTTTAGGTTTTATGCTCATTGCCTTGTTTATGTTTATTGCTCTCTCAGGTCCCCCAGGAATCCTCAGCAGAAGATCATCAAGCGGGTCATTGGCCTGGAGGGAGACTTCATCAGGTAGGAAGCAGCCTGAGCCACTGTAAAGCTGATAAAGGATTTAATGTGTTTTACATCACAGCTTCATTGTAATAACCTAAAGCCATCCTGAGGTTGATGTGAAGCAGCAGCCTGTTAGTCGAGAAAAAACACAGGTGTCTCACGTCTAATTGCATCACTCTGCCGTCAAGTGGTTCACTCCATCACGTTGATTTTTAATCCGATTAACTGGCATCAGCTCCTGGCAAAAACAAAACCCTGCTCACTTACAGCCCAACAAAGCACACGAAGTGCTCACCAAGGTAGAAACATGCACCATTTATCATCGGTTTATTTTCAGTCTTTACCATTTCAAACACAAGGAAACATCCTACTGTGGTTTTTGTTCATGCTGAAGATATAAGGTTTAAGGGAATGTCCTCCCCTCCAAAGCAGCTCTGTATGTTTTCCTTGCAGCAGACTGTTACCTCAGACAATGTCATTACACAGATTCTCTCACAAAGCTCTGCTCTCATGATTTCACATCATTTGTTAATGAGTAGTTTTGTCTAAAGACAAATCCAGTGCTCTGGATGGAATAATTCTTATTTAAAGAATTCTTATTTGATTTACTGTGAGCTGAAATCTGAACTGCACCGTTCCAGGTTCAACATGGAGGCGTGATGCTTGTTGTGCGACACAGAACTTGTTTGTTCAGCAGGTGTTTCAGTGTGACGGTGGAAGGTTTCACTTCTCAGTGTAACTGGCGGTTTAGGACCAACCACATTCATTTATTCTACTTTTATTTAGTGAGAGATCGTTAACAAGTAAACCAGGAGGAAAACTAGCAGAGAACCAGCTCTTCAACAGCTTTTATATAAATGTACGAAACGACCTCCTTCTGCTCTCGTAGCTTTCGCTGTCGAAATCACCGTCATCATTTCCACAGCGTAAGCCCTGATTACATCCTCCTGTGTCAGTGCAGTCGCTGGTTGTCTGTCAGGTCCAGGGGAAATTAAAGTCCCTGTGATGAGACACCAAAGGAAACTTTCAGCCTGACTGACAGCGGATCCTGTGCTTGACTGACAGGAGGAAGAGGATCTCTCTCAGGACTCTGCTTCATCCTCCAACCACTTTCAGGCTCGGGACGGAGATTTCAAAGGGAACTCCAGTTCTAACAGCTGAATACATTATATTCACCAGGTGCATTACTAAATTACCACCAACTAAAACCAGCTCAGAACTGTCTCAGCAAACGAGTGTTTGTGAACTATTGCATCAAGAGAGTTGCTGTGGAGTCGCTGGGGTAAATTCACCCATGAAACATAATAATATTAAACATCATCAGTATCACTACAAAGTGATTAACAGCCAGGATAATACATTTTTCCTGAACACGGACAGCACAAAGCGAAAAGAACATCAGCAGCTGATTTTCAAACTTTACAGAATCTGATGCTGGATGAAGTGAAAACATCTCTAAATGTTTAAATCTGCATAAATATCATCTGGTGAGCTGTTAAACCGTGACCTGTTGGCTTTGTGTAGGTTTAACTTGGTGTGAACTCAGCATATTAACATGTAGAAATATGCTGAGATGTGAGAAGTGGCATAAACAGCGTTTTACAAACCATCAAACACACTTTGTTTATTTCAGAAAGTGTGGTGCATGTGTTACTGAGAGATGCTTCTCAGTGGGCAGCTCTTCTCTTCCTCTGCTCCTGATGTGAAGGGAAACGGGCTCCTTCTGGTGCAGCAGGACGTCCTCGTCCTGGCAGAAATCCTCTTTCTTTGCTGGTAAATGTTCTTTCTGAGAGCCTCCACTCACGTCCTCCCGTCTGTTCCTCTCTGCCTCTGCCCTCAGTGTCTTTTCCTTCCTCCTTCATCCAGGAGTCGGTGAGATTTTCAGCGTCTGCCTGGTTCCTCACTTTTTTCATCTGGAGCTTATGCTGCAGCTTCAGGATCTCAAAACGAAGTTAGTTTTTTCTCCTTTGAGCTCAGCTGAACGCTGCTTTGACACCTTCTGCAGAGCCTCTGTGATCATCCTCAAGTGCTGGTGGAGATCTTTTAGCTCCTGTTTAATCACAGTTAGCTCAGTGGTAAAAATAAACTTTTTAGCTGGGTGCTGACTTTTCACCTCTTCGAGTTGCTGAAGAAGTTCCTGCACTGTTGGAGGACTCACCTTGTGGTTTGTGGCTTCAGCTCTCTGAAGCTCCTTCTGTAGCTCCAGCATTTCCAGGAACATCCTGCTGTTCCTTTGTGCTGTGATCTGAATTATGAACTGCTGTGCATTCTTTCAGCTCCTCAGGACCTACATCGCTCTGGATGTGAGCCTGATTTCCTTCTTGTAGATGTTATGTATTTAAACAGGGTGTAGTGCGTCTTTCAAATGAGACAGTTACAGTAAAATAACAAGTTGCAGTGATTTTACAGTAAATCTTCACCGTACCTGAACTCCTCCAGTCCACAGATCATTTAGTGTAACTGGATCATTTCTTCTGGTAGAAAAGCTGGAAGCTTCTGATGAGATATCAACAGTATTGGTTTTTGTAGCTGGTTCATCAGTTATTCATGAGCCTGTGTGAGTTGTGTTGGCACATTAAATTCAGTTTCTGAAGAAGCATCAACACATTATCAGACTTCCCAACATGCATGTTTTTCAGAGTGGAAACTCTTCAGAGACGCCTCTGTTTTATAGTTTGAAGAAAATATTCAAAATAAAGTTCCTGTGTCTTCAATACATGTTCAATTAAATTCTGGTTGTTTCTTCTCACAATATTGGAAACTGTTCAAACACCGTGACAATTAGTTTTGAGCTGAAGCTTCTACCATTGTACATTTATAATTTAGCCAAGTCTCTGACATCAGGGAGGGGGGGGGGGGCGTCTCAGAATAAAGAGGCTGCGAGTTCTTGATGTCAAACTGGAAACAGTTGGGTTTATTAAGCATATTTTCTCAGGTTCAGTTAACTCACATTTTTAAAACGTGCGTTTTCATGTTGGACCAGCTTGTAGTGGTTTACAGCACACACACATTATCTAACAGCATTTCTGGAGGCTAATTATGTGCTCGGGCTGACTGCTCATCCTCTAAGGCCCCATGGTTTTACAGCTGTGTCCTACTTTTACTTAAGTAGGATGTTGAATGCATGACTTTTACTTGTAATGGAGTATTTTTACACTGATCTCTGCTGGAGGATAGCGGCTTCATAATACATTAGCTTCCATTAACATAACACACCTGAATGCATCACCAGACTGTCAGTGTTTGAGCTGCACTGTGGAATATAAATATGATGATATGTCATCGGTTTTTCTGCCTTTTCTTAACAGTGTCAGTTGAGTCTGACATTGTTATAGGAAAGCAAAGCTAAATCTGTGCAACACTCTGTTAAAGTAGGAGTTTAGCAGCCTCGCTGTCTTACTCCAGGACTTTTTAGAGCACTATGAGAGTTATTCAACTCCTGTCATGCAGAGTTTTGTTGTTTTTGTCCCAAAACTGCAAAACCTCAAAATAGACAGAATCACAACAGTGGAATCATACAGGAAACTAACCACAGGTGATGCTCTGCTGCTCTGACAATGGGAAACATTTCTGCTGAAGTAGCTGGATATTTAATAAAATACAGTAAAACTTGGGTTAAACAGAAAATCAGCATTTTGCATGATTTCAGCTGGTCACATGTTTTCCACCATCTGTCCTTCCACTTTCAGCTTACATGTCAGTTTACATGCACTAAAGTAACCAGGTTAGAGTAGAGGAGTAATCAGATTACTCATCTGCTGCAGGTATACACACTTTCCCCCAGTTACCCAAGAAACCAGAGGAACCTCATGGTGCATGAAAACTCAATGGCAGCAATCTCCAATGATTCTTGATGTTCAGCATATGGTAATATCAGTGTTTCACAGCGCTGAGTTTTTTCTTCTCTCTAAATTAAGCCTTTTATTATTTCCTTGTGTGTGTGGCTGCTCTGAAGCACAATTTACCGACTGGAGTATTGTAACTTCTCAAGCTTAATGTTGGCTCTAATTTAGCCTTGAATTGCATTTGAACAGGCATTGAGATCACATTAAGGCATTTTCCTTCTTAGCATGAGTGCATTGGACAGCAGGCACCGTGCATGTGTGTAATGCTCTTCTCCCTGGATTTCCTTCAGGAAGAGGTGGGAGCTGTTCTCAGGGCTGTTACACCGCGTTCTGGTGAGGGAAATGAGCTCCACAGTTCAGATAATGAGACACAGCAGGAGGACTGAGCAGACCGGGCTGCTGGCTCAGATACAGCAGCTTCTCAAAACTCGCTGCAGGATTGTTGGACAGTTTTTTATTTATTACTGAGCTCATCATGTCCTCTGTCTTTCTGCTCATTAGCATAGCAGTGTTTTTCACTTTTACCTTTTAATCAAGAGCGTCACAACATGAGACATTCACACGATAATAAACTCGTTGTTATTATTATTATTATTTCTCAGAGTTGTATTATCAGCTACAGGCACTGATTACATATAGAGTGGTTATGTGTTTTAATTTATGAGGCTATTAGTGATAAATCACCCAGTTTTTGATCTTGTTGTTTCCCTGTTGGTTTTTTGTACAAAGACTTCAAACATCTCTGAGCTTGTTAGTTCAAACTTCAGTCTCTATTAAACTTTCAGAACTACAAGGTCAAACTTGAGTCTCACAGCTTTCCGTTCCATCCTCTTCTCATTTATTTTTCAGGAGTGAGTCATCACCCAAGCATTTACAAAACTGAAAACTAAACTGGCCGCGAGTGTCGATTCTGACCCTTTCTGAAGGTTATTTAACTCGTTTACCAGCAGCAAATCAGGCTATTGTTTTTCCTTTTGTCAGAGTCATTTGGGGCCAGATAAACTTTAAAACCTCAAACCAAAGATTTAACAAAGATTTTTTAACAAAACTGGAACAAAACCTACCAAGAGTGCAAACTGTCTGTATTCAGCAGATACGGCGACAGAACTTGGTGAGAGCAGTAAGTTTCATTCATGCTGGAAGAAAAACTTCCACACATGAAATATCCCAGGTTAATGACTTCATTTCCCAGAATACTGTATGTCGTCACCTCCTAAAATGGATTTCTCCTATATGAAGTGGGAAATAAAACAGCTGTACACTGCTGCAGAGGTTTCCTGCTCCGCGT
This sequence comes from Ctenopoma multispine, assembly GCA_034779795.1. Classification (NCBI taxonomy): domain Eukaryota; kingdom Metazoa; phylum Chordata; class Actinopteri; order Anabantiformes; family Anabantidae; genus Ctenopoma; species Ctenopoma multispine. The sequence goes on along the minus strand of JAUYWH010000024.1, from coordinate 22,930,541 downwards.
GATTCACTGCTGAAGTTTACGTCTGGAGACAGTCAGACTATTCTTAGTTCTCCTCCACATCAGCTTGGTCAAATTTCTACCCCCACACCTGTCAGTCATCCTGACGAGCCGTCATCGTTTCTGAAACGGAGGCCAGCAGGGTCCATTAAGCCTCCACGTTTGTTTAAGAATGAGGCAACCAACACAAGCAATCAGCAATTAAAAAGCAGCTCTGCTCCACTGGTTTTTAATAGATGGATTTACATAGTTGTTGCTGTGCCTCCCCTTCAGTTAATAGCCCAGCAAATGGTAAACATGTCCTGCACAAGACTGAAAAAGCTGTTTCTCACACACTGTACACACGGCCTGGTGTGTCCTGTTTGTCTCGTGCTTTTTTATATTGTCAAAGTATTTTATATCATAGCTTTAACATTTATTCACCAACTTCAGAATAAACTGAATTTATATTTTCTTTGTTCATTAAAATACAGTACATATTTTCTCACTTTCCTGTCGGGGTGTGGATCCATGCAGCATGTGTCCCCTCACCGCTGGCACTAGTCTGAACCCCGTCTGCTGCTTTTCAGACATTTCAGAATTTTGAATCAACAGCAGATGCGGTCGGTGTGGGAGACAGATCAGTTAGTGAATTACTGCAGAAGAAGTGAAATCACAAATTCTTATTCTGGATTTGAAATGTCTAAAAACTGAAAATGGTGATCAAACTCTACAGAGTGCCGTCTGTTCACAGATCCTCTTCTGCTTCCCCTCTACCTGCTTAACTGAGGGGAGCCGGGGAGCTAACGCTGAGTGTCTTCCTCAAGGACACACCTGGGATGGGGGATGGGGGATGGAGTCTGGGCTGGGATTCGATCCTGTAACCTTCTGCATCCCAGTCTGATGCTTATCCCAGAGAGAAAAGAAGAAGAAGAAGAAGAAGAAGCAGCAGACGAAACACTGAGCAGGTTTGTAGGACCAGTGACGGCCCACTGAAAACCTACAGATCCAAGACCTACCACCAGAATCTCTTACTCTTAAGGAAGCTGCAGTAGGAGAACGGCGTGCTTACGTCATTTTATGTTTTTTCACTTATGGTTATTCAGATGCAGACGACAGACGCAGGATTTTTAAAGTCCTGTGGTCACAGGTTTGTGAAGTGTCTTTGTAATTGTTATTATTTTCCATTTAATTTGGATTTTTCCCAGTTCATGCAGCTGCTTCTTATATTAATTTCTTTTGTCAGCAATCGAGCTTCAGTACGTCACACTGTAAAGTTGGCTTTGTAAGAGCCATAAATTAAATAAATGTGTTTACTATAAGTGTTAGTTTTCTGATTTAAAGGCAGTGAGAACGTGGTATCTGCCTTATATTTAACTTTATAAAAACAGTTTAAGCTGCACTTCAGGCCCAGATGGTCCCAGACAAAGAACGGAGGACATGTCTCGTGCTGATATTAATATCATGCGTGCGGCACAACATGAGGCATCAAAACAGATCTTCCAACTAAGTGACACACAGAGTGAACACAGTGTCTCTGACAGACAGCACACGCCACCCAGTGAACCAGTAAACGCGTCAGATCTCATTTCCACATTCAGACCCTGCAGCAGCGATGGTGAGGCTGAGAGCAAGTAGCAGGGTATCAGAGGCGTGTTCACAGTATCATAACACGCCATCGTCACGTGATTCATTCCGGCAGCTGTTTGTGTCGGGTGCCACTGTGCAAATTACAGGTCACCAGCTGGGGAGGGGATGAATAATTAACAGGCCTGTGATGGGTTTCCTGGCGGAGGCGGCTGTCGGCCTGTGTTGTCTTACAGTGGCCAGGCCGACATAAATCACAGCTCCGTTTTAATCTGCCCACGCACGCCAGAGCGTCTGCCTGCCACACAACCATCAGCGGTCATAAGTGGGACTGTTAACTGTAGCACGGTGCAGGAGAATCTGCAATGAACTAATGGTAACACATAAATAAACTTTATTTGTTTTAAAGCCACTATGCAGGTCCTGTGCTGACACCAAACGCCAGTCCCGCTCCTCCTACAACGAGAGAGACACAGAAACTGATGTTCCATGTTAAAGAAGAGCTGAGCTTTACATGCAGATTTAGTCACTGAAGAGTCTCAACAGTGAACACAGCACAAATACCATCGAACATTTTGTGGAGGCTTTTATCAGAATTGCTCAAATCTGGCAGTAGTTGCCAAAAGAAAAAGATTTTGGCCCGTTCTCACAGCCATAATGGTGAATGTGTAAGAAAAAGAAGCAGCAGCACGTTTGTCTCTCATTACTGCAGAGCACACATGTCCAGGTTTTTAATTAAAGTGCTGATGCTATGCTTAGTTCATGGTTTAAATCTTACTCGACTGACAGACGATTATATGATTTTCAAGCTTGAAAGGTACAAATACATGTTAGAAAGCCTGTTTACACTACAGCTTCTCTGATCTTGAAACTAAAAAGGTTTGTTTGAGCCCGTGTCTTTGAGGCCCCCCTTCCTCCCGTCTCATTCTGTTCTGATTGGCCAGTTTGTGGAGGTCTTCCTGTGGGCTGAACTATGCTTCAGCAGCAACCTGAACATCCTGCTGCCTCCTGGGTCAGTTTGTGAACAGACAGAAACATTGCTCGCGTGTTGCTGCCTCCAGCTGCATCATTGTTGTGCTGAGTTCATTTTCGTTTGACGTCTGCACAAACACTTGAATTAGCGCTAGCCGTGAGCGGATCGGTGGCAGCGTCTCAGCCCGTGGGCAGGACGGCGTACAAACAGATGGCCAGTTATGGATTTCGGTTTAGCATACTCTCTCCAAAGCCAGATGGCCAGACTGAAATGTGGGAATTTCACTACCAGCCTACATGCAAGCTTTGAGTCTCTGACTATATGTAGTATGGACCCAACTTCACAACAGCAGGACAGGAAAAGTAGTAGTATGTCGTTTTGGAGTGAGGTTCCTCCTTCTAACCAATCAGAGAACAGCGAGGATTTCTTCCTGATTAGTAAGTTTAGTAAACTTCTCATTTATTGTAGTAAACCTGAAGGTTTGTGCAGAACATGGTGGAGTGTAAAGAGAAGATTGATTCTCATTTTGTTGTTGTCCCGCTGCTCATTGTGTGAAATATTTCCACATCTACTACATGGATCATGGACATTATGAGATGTACTGCAATGATTTATCAACATGGTAAATCACTAACTTTTAACATTACGGTGAGGAGTTAGCACACACGTAATTATTGTAAAAGAGCTGCAAGCTAATAGAGAGTGACTACAGTACACATCCAGTATATCTTAAGGAGTGAATTTAGACACAGTCGTCTGTGTAGCATGCGTTCATGTATGATGACATCAATCGCCCATCAGCAGACAGCTTCAGACACATCGTCATGAGAATCTAAAAATCTGGAAGGTTTGTGTGAAATCATAACGATTTAAAAAAGGGGAACAAAGATATTTAATCCATAGAAATAATGATGTGCATCAGCCTTCAGGATATTTCACATATCAGTCAAACACGGGTCAGAGCAGTTTTCCTGTTGTAATCCGGTGTGTGGAGCTGTCGGCAGCTGTCGACCTCTCCCTCATTAAACGGTGTGTGTGTCTGTGTGTGTGTGTGTGTGTGTGTGTGTCTGTGTGTGTGTGTGTCTGTGTGTGTGTGTGTCTGTGTGTGTCTGTGTGTGTGTGTGTGTGTGTGTCTGTGTGTGTCTGTGTGTGTGTGTGTCTGTGTGTGTGTGTGTCTGTGTGTGTGT
>JAUYWH010000024.1:22907759-22926718 GCA_034779795.1 Ctenopoma multispine | reverse complement strand
TGTGTGTGTGTGTGTGTGTGTGTCTGTGTGTGTGTGTGTGTGTGTGTGTGTCTGTGTGTGTGTGTGTGTGTGTCTGTCTGTGTCTGTTTCTGTGTGTGTGTCTGTGTGTGTGTGTGTGTGTGTCTGTGTGTGTGTGTGTCTGTGTCTGTGTGTGTGTGTCTGTGTGTGTGTGTCTGTGTGTGTGTGTCTGTGTGTGTGTGTCTGTGTGTGTGAAGCGGCCCACATTCAGACGGCGGTGACAAAACCATTTGTAGCATCTGGAAACTCTTTGAAGCGTCTGTGCTTTCACCGTGTGCTCCTGGGTTATTTTGGTGTGTATGACTCTGTCTGCTGTGTCCAGGAATGGATGAGTGAATCTGGGTTAAACCCCAAGTAACAAGACGTCGTCTGGCCAGCTCAGGTCGTCCTGGGACGCTCCAAACATTAGAGAGAAGAGAATCATTGTGACTGGACTCATATGCAGCTATAAGACTTCATCCTCGTTTCTGCAGTGAAACTTCAGTCGGGAACAGTGAGGGAAGAGTTATTATTTTTACTATTATGTGATTGTTCTCATACAAATTTAACATCGTAGAAAGTCACGACGTCACTCACACACCAGAACCAGATGATTTAAATCACTTTGTTGGTCAGAGTGAGCTCACCTGGAATCATAATGAGCCTTTTTCTGTGCGACACCGTATATAAACCTGATGTCTTCACTTCCTGATTCAGTCTGATGTTAGCTTCTTTTGTTAATGTCGATACATTTCTGACACAGGAAAATGACCTCGTTAGCTATGAGCTGTGCACATCCAGCTGAAGAGACTCATTTTAATTACAGAAACGTCAGTCGATGCAGGTGTTTTCTTGTTGTGTCCTGTTCCTGACGTAGCTAGCTGTGTGGATTTAAGATGCACCTGGCTGCAGACGCAGGTCACACACTGCCAACAAGATCACGTTCAACCTTCTCCCGACTTTAGGTTTTAACCTCTACTTATTAAACCTCTTCTGTGTCTAATGAGCATTTTAATGACACGTACAGAAGCTTTTCTTGTTGGGTTGCTTGGATCGTTTCACCCTGTGGACTGGTATTAACAGTCCACAGGTCACAGTGACACGAAGCAAATTCATTTCCAGTGAATTCCTGCTGCACTTTAACTGCAGCCGTGTGGCTCAGCGTCGTTCTGAGTGCTGTAATCCACCACTGTCATTTTGACAAGTACAAAATTGGGATTATTAAGATGTGTCATTTTTTTAAAGTATTTTAAAAATCCTGCTCAGAGGCTTCCAGAATATTCTGACTGTGGTCAGTCCACATCTCTCTCACCTAATTTACTATGATTCACACAGCTCAAAGCTCTTCAGTGACTGACTCTGACATGTAAGAAGTCATATTCTGCTTTTCATCCTCTGATGTCACACTTTTGTAAAGTTGTGTATCCATGTTACACAGAGTCGGAGGTAAATGTGTTTCCATGCTGCCTGGTAAACGCCCGGGTTTCACTTTGCTTCGTTCGTCAAGCTTGTAAACGTCCGTCCGTTTTGGGCTCCTTCACCCACCAAATACGCCATCCTGCTGCCATTCCCGAAACCATAAAACAATCGATGCAGCTGCAGATTTGGAGCAAAGATTGAATCTGTTCACTTTAGTCTGAAACCAGAGGAGCTGCTGCATAAACTGGGATTGTAATGTATTTGCACTTTCTAAAATCTCATAATTTCATATCAATGGAGCCTCAGAATAACATGTAAACCATCAAGTAAGAATAATGTGGACACTTTAATTTAGACGTGAGGCACATGTTCATCCAAAAAAATGATGCTGGGATGAATTTTAAAACCCCGGACTGATGATATAACAGTGTGTGAGGGACGATTTATTTCCTGTGGCTGTTCTGCTCAGATTCTCCATCTCACCAGACCAAACCTGGTTAAATAAAAGACTAAATACAGTGAAGTCAATTGTCCTTGGTTCCATAAAGATTTCATAGCCCTTTCCTTCTCAAATGTAGTGGAGAATTGGTGTCGTATTGGTTGTAACTTCTTTTTGTTTCAGCAAAAAGGTCTCAGCTTGTTGTTTTTGTGAGGTGCCACGCTGAGCCAAATCAATATTTATGTATCCATGGCCTCTTCGGTCAGCCGGCCTCCCGGACCGACACACACACACACACACACACACACACACACACACACACACACACACAGGTATAAGGAGTCACAGGCAGATTTCCATTTAAAAAGTCACCGAGGCTATAATTCACAATGTTCCCCTTATAAATGATAAATCAGAGCTGGAACAGGCCCATAACGGTGCAGGGGGATGATGAAGGGCGCTGGACCTTCTCCTCATAAACATCACGACCTGATGGAAACAGGATAAGATCAACTCCACCATCCCCGTCCTCCACCACCACCCTTATTAGTCTGTGTGTCCTCAGATCAGATCTTCGTTTGAGCGATAACGTGGAGATGGGAAGTGACGCTGCAGGGAAGATTTAGAGGCTGATGATTAACGATAATGAAATGAAACTGGTAATTGTGTCGGAGATTTGAGCTGCCATCAACAAGGACCTCCGCAATTTCCCCCTGAATCTTTGTCTTTTTTATCTGATCACTGCAAAGTGATAATTATTCCACCTGCAAACTGTCAACATTTTCCAACTTAGATTTTTCCCGTTGGTTTCTGATGACGCGCTCTTCTGGACTTTACCGTCTGCATTGAGACGATTCTGTTGTGAGTTGTTCGGATGTTCTCATTAATAACATATTTTATAAATGTACTTTCTTAGCAATTATCAAAGTAATAACAAGGTAATGAGTTGGAAAGAGCAACAGATATATCTGGGTAATAGCAGGTCAAAACCACATGGCATTAATATGGAATGAAAACACTATAGCTGCAGTAACTACCTGGAAATGTACGTGACCATTTCTGTGAAATTACCAGGAAAGAGAGCTGCAAGGTGTGAAACTCGAAACAAGCAGTTTGGCACTTTGCAGCTCTCTCCACACGATTTCCTTGTTATTTTCAAGATATTACACCATTATTACCATGTTATTACCATGTTATTAACATGTTATTACCGAGCTGCAAACTGCAGGGCTACCAACAGAAGATGAGACGTAATCTTACAAACATTATTTCTTGAGGTGTTTTGTTGTTTTTTCTTACAGCTGACTGTAAAGTCCTCAGCGTTCGACTTTGACATTTTGTTATGTAAATCTGAGCTGATTTGATTTTACAATATTGATTAATTTGCTGTTTAGCAACATTGTGTCATTGTGCATGAAATCTGATAAATCAATAAATCTGAGTTTGCTGAACGACGATGGTTTGATGTTTTGCAGATACACGTGTTACATGATTGGTTCGTGAGTCAGTTTATTTGTTTTAGAATATTAATATTATTAGATAATTGGAGTGGAGTAAAAAGTACATCTGAATGATGCAGTAGGTGAAAAGTCGTCTTCACTGCGCTGAGACTAAGTTTGGGATGTGGAAACGTACGAGCAGAGAAAGAAAAAACTTTCAGAAACCGTTTGAACTTCATTAGACTTTTACTGCCAGGAAGAAGTTCTCACAGACAAAACCTTGTCCTTTCTTTTCTCTCCTCTTCAGGACTTTGAGCTTCAAGAATCGATACGTCCGAATTCCCGACGGTCACTTCTGGATCGAGGGGGATCATCACGGACACAGCCTGGACAGCAACAGCTTCGGACCGGTACAAACTGAACCCAGTGCTGTAATGAGCCCAATTAATCAATAAGCAGAGTTACGGTTTGATCAGATCAGGCTGCATCACACACAGCCACAGTCACACAACAACATAACTAGATACAAGAAATAATGAAGTCTGTCACTGGTTCGCGTATAGTAAAGTATAAGTATTAGCAGAGATGAGCTGAAAAAGAACAAGAAGCTCAGTGAAAACCTGCAGGTAAATAAATCTGAGTGTTTGTGTGTGTGTAATGTGTGTCACAGGTCAGGGTTTCATCTACCCACGTCCCGTTCAAGCTGCAGGATAGTTACAGTATTTTGATGGAAACTGAAGTGACAGATTGTGTGTGTCTGTGTGTGAGAGCCCCGGCTCGTGCCTCTGTTTTACATACATTCACTTCACAAACCAGTACATGAGGCGTTTTTTCTCGTACACTCCTCTGCGTGGTCAGGGTCTAGAAGAATCCAGTTTGCAGAGGATGAGTGTGATCAGAGATTTGGATGTTTTACTGTTGACTTTCCTTAATGTTGTATTTCACTCTCCACCAGTACCAACATCCTCCCACTAACTCCTGATGTCTAGATGCTGTTTGTAGTTTGCCCCTCTCTGAACAACGGTATAAAATTTTCAGCACAGATGTTTGCTATGGACGGCACAGTGCAGGTCAGACAGAGGGCCTACATCTCCAGCTCAACAAAATCTAGCCGAGAAGCTCAGTAGAAATCTCCTCATTGAACAAACTCATAACACACGGAGCAACAGCTCCGCAGAGCTGCTGCGGTTTTACACTTCACTCCCAAGACATTTGTCTCTGTGCTGCAGGAGAAGCCTGAAAAAGAACAACTGTAGAAATACTAAAGACTGAAGATCATCACATGCTCACAAACATATTTCTCTGTTTACTTACTGTGAGATATGCACGTGTTGACCTCATAAATGATCCACTTAGTGTAGTCAAGAACCAGGCAGATAATGAAGCATAACTGACTTTATTCCCTCTCATCGTGCCGGTTCTTAGAAGAAGTCAACATTAGCAAATGAAACACATTTACATAAAGAAGAGGAAACTAGAGAGGAAAGCTTCCAGCAGGTGCTGTGCCTGTAGCCACCTCTTTGACTCTCTGTTGTCCCAGTAGACTTTTTATCGGACACCACTTTGAGGTGGGGTTTGAAGAGCAGCTGTCAGCTTTCGTTTCTCCTAACATACATCACCCACATGCTCTTCACAGAATCATGTTGACTACACGGACGTCGCCTCCAAATGTTCAAACACGGCTAAGGCTGCTAAGTCAATAGAGTATATTCAGAATATATTCCATCCAGCAAGGATCCCTCATTTAAATAATGTATTCTTTTAAATGTGGCTTCAGTGCTCGCTGCCACCCACCTCAGTCTTTCACTCAGAAACACATCCGCTCCCACAGATGATGCACTCAGCCTATGGGTCGATCAGAAATAGTCCAAAACCAACAAATCACCACCCACAGTCTCTACGTACAGTCTATACAGCACAGTGTACGTTCCGTAAGGAGAGAACCTTTCACTTTTCTCCAAGTTCATTTGGAGAAATTTAAAACAAAACACAAACGTGAAACTAAGGAACAGCGTGAAGGTGCAGTCGATCTCATGCTGTGGAAAGCGTGATCTATTAAAGAGTTTAAAGGTGCAATAAATAACACAAGATCTGGCAGGGGGTGGTCGATACCAGTGAGTCAGCCACAGCTCATTCAGCTGTCAGGCTTTCTACCTGTGAGGGCTTCATACCCAGTGGGGGTGTGGGAGGTAACACAGGAAGGAAGCAATAAGCCAGAGAAATATGAACTAAGGATGAATCCCAGGAAGTTTAAAAGGAAAATATGTGGAATAAAATACATCCTCTGTTCATCCATCTTCTCTTTATAACCTGGAACTTCTTTCTTTTCGTGTCTTAGCCCTGAGCTGAGTTTAACCTCATTTATAACGAGTTCTGGTTCCAAAATGTGCAATAAAGTTCAAGTTTGATGAGACTTTTCTCTTCTTTAATGTCTCACCATCCTGCCTTAGCAGATAACAGCCTGCTGACCTGCTCTTCAGCTGCAGCCACACGAATGTTAATCAGTTGCCTTAATTCTTCGTGTTATTAAACTGGATTTCGACCTGCAGCTGTTGTGGGGGTGGAGGCTTTTTCTGCATTACAACCACTGGAATAACACGACAAATCAAACACTTCCCTGTCTGTCTGCAGCCAGCCTTGAGCCAAAGCACACACAGTCTAAAGGTTAGTCTAAAGATCTCAGCGCGGTGTCTTTTTAATATAGAAGCTGGATCTTCACAGATAACAGGTGCCATTAAAAGCATTTGACATTTCCTGGTGTGTGTTTGACCTTATGCAAAGTAGCTTTAATTGATGCAGCAAGGACGACGTCTGAGCAGCCGGATCTGTCAGGCTGCCAGTTTTAATTATCTCTGCTGTTGATGTTATCAGGTCCCTGGACATCAGTGTGAATGTGAAGCCGAGTGTTTAAAATTCTCCTAAATAAGCATTTCTCCACATGTAGTGATGCTCATCATCGCTAGTCCTCATATTTGTCGTTCCAGTATAGACGCTTGGTGGACGGGGTCGTTACTTTAGTGAGGAACTCTTTACTCATCTTACACTTGAAGAGTTCAGTACTTAGAGTGTCTTACTGTTAACCAACATGGGTCTGGAAACAAAATGCTTTGGGCACCAGATAGCTAGAACAATGCTACATGAATACTCAAGAGAGAAAATGATCATGGAACAGCAGTGAAAACGGTACTTGTCCATCTCTGGGTCACGGAGAACAGGTTTGTGAATCATGTTGGGTGGAAACTGGGATATTCACACGGCCCAACACTTATCATAACCCATCAAGTTCTCCACATTCCTACTGAACCTTTAACATCAGCTCGTTCTGAATATTCATTTCTGACCCTGAGCTCTGTTTTACGTCCCAGGTGTCTGTGGGGCTGCTTCACGGTCGGGCCTCTCACATCATCTGGCCCCCAAGTCGATGGCAGCGCATCAAACCGTCGATTCCACCAAACCGAGGTCCGCTGGACACTGAGGAGGAGGAGGGATGAAGATGCACAACACACACAGAGTTTTATAACTCTGGTAACATGGTTTTAACTGAGAAGTTCTGCAGGCTCCTGAACACGTGAGACTGAGGAGGAGTCACACGTTCTCTGATTCCTGTACCGAGACTGTCGCCTGTCAATTTTTATGATGCAGCTTCCTGAATGTGAATCATTTGCTGCTTTTCTCTCTTTCTTGTTATTGTAAACTTACTTTTTGTTGGTTGGAGAAAACAAAAGATGTAAAAGACTTTTATGAACCGACTGAATCGACTGAGCGAGGAAATAATTGGCAGATTACCTAATAATTAAAACCATTTTTCTTTGCAGCTTCAGTCTTTATCTCCTTCTTTTCTAGTTTCTGTTCCACAGCGTCTTCAGTTCAAAGGAGTCTTTCACTGAACGGTTCATATTTAACGTCCACATTCAAAAATACATGATGTGTTAGAATTTAAACACTTTGTTTCTTACTTATTTCTTATTCATGATATTCAGCCCAGTTCTCTGGTAAAGTTCAAAGTTGTGCTTTCTCTCCAGTCCGTCAGGGCTTTGGCCTGCCTGTGGAAGATGCTGTTAAATGTCTCTAAAGACAGGAATATTAAGCAAACACCAATATTAAATAGCTTTTTTAAAATGTAACATCCTGATCTCGAAGCCTAAAATCATATTTTAAATATTATTCAACCTCACAGCTGCCTCGGTCAAACAGACTGAAGTGTTTTGGTGGTGGGCGAACAAAGTGCTGGACTCTGACTCTGGAAGTCATGTTTTGGTTGTTTGGTGGTTTGTGGTGGAGACTTAGCTGTGAACACGTGTTGTTAAATGTACGGCTGAAGCTCACAGTTCAGCATGTTTCTGAGTGTAGAAGCAGCCAGACCAGGTTGTCATATCAGTCATGTTATGTGGACGCCGGACGAGGTTTTCACCTGCTGCTCGTTCAAAAAAAGCCCAATATGAGAGTTTATTCATCATGTGGATGTATTCCAAAGATAAAGCTGCCTTAGTGTAAAATGCTGACTTTGTGTTTCCCTGTTGATCTGCAATGGAAGAAAATTAACAAAAAAATAACTTTGTCTCCCGTCATTAACAGTTGAACCGTCTGAGCCGTCATCATGCGAACACGTGACTGGACTTGAGGTTTTAGTTCTGGAAGACCATCCATTCATTCAGAACAGATGAAGCCTTCTCCTAGATATTAGCAGGTGTGATGATTCCATTTATCAAGCGTAACAAAGGCTCAGTCTGGTTTGATAATCTCTCCTCAGTGGTATCAGTGAGCTGTGCTTCGTTTTGACCAGCAGCACATTCAGGACATAATATGACTTTTACTGGGAACATTTAATGACTTTGTGCGGTATTCCCCTTTATTGTTGGAACAAATCTTCTCCTGTTTCTCACTACGACCTTGCTGTTTGTGACCTAACAAGTGCACTTATGTCAGTTCCATTATTCTTCCTGCGCGGCAGGAGGAAACAGTTTGTGTCATTATCTAAAAATCAGTTTTCACTGTGCTTTTGTTTCTGCCCCTGTGAGCACACGTCACACACATCCTATGAACATTTTCCTTCTTTATCACAGGTTATGTGGAGTCTCAGTTGGAGAGAAAGCAGCACGTGCAGCCAGCTGACTTTCGCCTGGCTCCGTCCTTTAACAAGCACATCACTGATTTGCATAAATCAGCGGAAGCACTTGTGGTAAATTCTGCCAAATGGAGCTCTCAGATGGAGCTGTTGATTCTGGGACGCTAACAGCTGTGTCACGGCGTAATGGGACCCTGGAAGTTACAAGTGGGGCTAAATGCAGGTGTACTCAACCCTCCCAGTGAGATGGCACAACAGCAGGCTCACATCTGCATAATGAATTCACTGAATGTGATGAAGCCGACGTCTGAGCCTGATTCTGGATATGTGCAGAGCAACATGACTGGACTGTACATTACAGATCATTTCTGACATACGTGAATAACGTAATGCAGCTGTGTTTTTGCACATCTCTCCTGCATTACCTTATTTACACTCATCAGGGCTGTAAGCTGTTGTTTCCGTGCCAACAGCGCCGGAGGCTGCAGCTGCTAGGATACGGCATCAGCGTGGTGAGATGTGGACTCACCACACTAACGGGAAAGAAACGGCCTGACGCCTGTTGAAAACAGTTTTCAATGAGAATTCATTAATTCTCCTTAGTTCAGATTACAATATTACATCCTGACATGCATGACAACGAGCTCAGTGTGCTCACAGAAGCGTTCATATATAGCCAGAGGGATCTCATCACCTGACTGAAACTCCTTCTCGTTGCGTCTTTGCATTTAATCTCCACAAAGAGCTTTTGATGCATGAGATACTTCAGGAGTTCTAGATGATAGTTTTGACCACATGTCAATATGACTTTTATCCTCAAGGACAAACCGACTCATCTCGGCTGAGGTTTTGCTGACTCTGCTGTTGGTTCAATGAATGAATGAATTAAACCATCATCTGGGGGGTGGAGTTTATCCCCATATCAGTCTCGTGCTTGTGCATATTACAGTTGTCCCCACTACTTCATCAGGTTTCCTGGAGCTTCTAGAAATGCTTTGTGGCTCATTTGATTGCTTCTCTCCCGCTGCGATCTTGACCAGCTTGAAATGCAATTATGCAAATTGGAGCAGCGTGCAGGGTCACTGCTGCACTTACCTCGCCTGTGAATAGCTGAGCCCTGGAGCTCTGTGGATGAAGACGTTTCATCCAGTTCTCTAATAGAAATTAAACAGTGATAGCTGCTGCATGTAGGAGAGAGATTTAAATTAACCCCTTCATCCATCCAGCAGCGGCTTGTTGCACTGAATCCACCTGCTGATGTTAAAATCTGAAGACTCCTTCACAATCTGAACTGAGGCAGAGGCTCAATGCTGAAGATCTATATTCTACTAAAGGTGTCTGATCTGATGACGATGTATCCATCAGCTATTGGAACCTTTGATTTAAATAAAGTCAGACATACAAAGTTAAACATGTTGAGGTTTGTGTATAATTTGATGAAACTTTCAACTTTAGTGACAAATACAGTTTTAATCTTCTTTAGAGCAAAGGTTCAGGGTTATCCAGTCATCCAGCAACTTACAAAAAGCTTTGAGTGGCTGTGTTTAGTCCATGTTAAGGTTCAGAATGCAGTGTGAGGTTCACGCTGCGGGAACAAACAGGATTGATTGATTGGTCATTGGAGGGTTGCATTAGTGCCCAGCATGCGGGGATACACCAAGTCCTCCAACTTTAGAACCGTATGTCGTTTGTCCTAACACTTTAGTACATGTCTCAAAACTGCACCACCTTTGGAACATAAATGTTGCTGCTATAACTCTTACTTTTGCCCTAAACGGACAAAATCGCTGCAAATGAAGCGACAATAACATCAACAGCTGTTTTAAACTGGATTCAAAGTCCAGTCTGCTGTGTTTTATTGTCATCCATCCAAAAGTTGTAGACTTCATTCAGCTTCATATCTGCAGAGATCGTGTTTTGTTTTTCATCCATAACAATAAAGTTTCCACATGGCAGCATTAAGACGTCTGTATGGCCCCAGTTCACTTTGTGTTGACACAACCTTTGACTATTGTTCTGACCGTGAAACCATTATGATGAGTTATATCATCCAGGCTGCACACGTGCTCCCACGCTGATCCACATCAGCGCAGAGGGAAAATATGGGGGACGAGATTTAAACTTGCACAACAAGGGGCTGAAAACAGTTCCAATAAATAAATAATCAATTCTTATTTATTTATTGGTTCCTAGCTGCTGCCACTTCAGCCGTTCTCTGAGTGTGTTAATAAAAGAGAAGCACTTTGCAGTGACTGATTAGCTCAGTGTCAGGAGGAGGCCAAACACGCTGCATGTGTTTAAACGCCTGGATCACATTCACTCAGCGAGGAGCTGCTGACGACCTTTCCGTGTTCTGAAAGGTTAAACTCAGAGCAGTTAACTCATTACCTTTTTAATGCTTAGCACTTAAGACATTCTTTAACAACTTTAACCATTAGCTACAATAGAAGAAGATTTACTAATTACATTTAGAATGAAGTTCTATTATGCAGCGGATTATTTAAATTACCAAACCTCACGAACAAGATTGGAACAATCGCTTTTCATCAGCTTCGTGCTGTTTTGCTTGTTTTCTTTTTAACAATCTAAGTTTTCTAATTGTTTTTTCTGCAGAAAGTTCAGCAGAGCCCGTGTCAAAATAATAAGTTCAATTTACTCTTTCCCTGAACTTTCCCTCTTTTCCCTACTTCAAGGGAGAATGGGGATTTTTTTCCCAGAATGCTTCACCACCATGAAGGCAGCTGTTGCAGACACAGTGAGAGCTGCTGCAGCCCTCTCGTCCCTCTGGTTTCTGTGCTGCTTCTCATCCTCTGATGCTTTTCTCCTGCTTGTTGGTGCAAAACGTCGGCTTCAGACTGACTCTCCACCTCCTTTGTCCTTAAGACGGGGACTCACGTTAGTGGGAAACATTAATTAATGATTAGTCGTCAGCGTGATGACAGATGGGCTGTTGGTGGTTTCTCAGCTCGACGTACTGGTTTTTGTTTGCTCACAGTTCCCTCTGCAGGACACTTTCACTCATCCTTTTTCAAACATCGCTGAGTAGAAACAGTTCAAGCTGCTGTCCGTGAAGACGTTTCACTCCCGTCCAGGAGCCTTCATCAGTTCAAACTCATGAACGTCCTCAGGATCTTAAAGCATGTCCAGCTGCTTCTCTGGTGCAGAGTCTCTTTACTCACTTGAATCTGGGCAGTTTGGCTGGAAAGCAGCTTTAGGATTAACAAATATATTTTCCTGCACAGTGAAGCTGATCAGTGCTACAAAACCTGACTAAACATTACAGCTTTACTAACTCAGTTATAATATAAGAACCTCTGAAGATCATTTTCTCTTTCCAAAGGTTGTTCCTGGCCTGTCGACCCTGATCTGATGATTTAATAATACAGTTATTAAGAACGTGATTATTCTCTTCCGACGTTAGCGAGATTAAAAGTGTAAAACCCCTGTTATTGACCTTAACTCAAAACCCACACGTGTTCTACCCGACGTACTGATAATATCTCATCAGATTCCACGTGTGTGAGCATCTCAGTGTGAGGTGTGATCACAGACTTACAGCACATGTGCTTTGAAGTTCACTTGTTAATAACTCTACAAACCTCATGTAGTGACACATTTAACTTCTTATAGATATTTAGGAAATCAGTGTTTGTCTCTGTGTTCCTGAATTTGAACTCACTCATTCTCTGACTGAAATAGTTTATAACTTCTGGAACATGAAGTACACACAGTTACAGTATTTGTAGAAATGACAGCTGTGCTAACATGGCTCCATGTCAGGGAGCGAAGAGACGAGAGGTCAGAGGTCATGAGGAGGCCTGATATTTGTCAGCGCCGAGTTGAGGAAGAGGCAGAGAAGTTCCCACATGCAGCAGCAGAGAGAATAAAGGGTTGTGCTGTCGCTAATGAGCTCGCTGCACATTCAAAACTCCTCACACGGCACCGTGGCCAATTTTCTCTCCAGCAGATTATTCTTTAACAATAAAAAAAAACAAAAACGCTTAGTGAGATAACAATTGATTAGCTCTTCTTGGATAATTTGAAATATGTGTTGAGAAATTAAATATTTAAAACAAGCTATGTGATAAAGTTTTTTTTTTTTGTTCCTAGCTGTGACAGAAATTAAAGTTCATTATCTCCAGATGTCACCGTCTGGTTAGATAAAGCAAATGAAACAGAAAGAAATGCCCCTTATTGGAATTTAAAGCCTCGTAATAACATTAAAGTGCCAGTATTACCATCCATGTTGAATTAGGGTTCAGAGATCCATATCTGCATGACGCTCGCCTTGAATAAATCCCCTCTAATTACATAGTCTTCTTACAGATCCGTCACAAGTTGCAAGTCATAATCTAATATTGCAGGGAGATAATGAAATACGTATCTCACTCTCATAACTAAATATATTATAAGTAGCTCATAAATGTATGTATGTTCAGTATTTGTTCCCAGAATGTGACACCTGGTATTTAAAGGTAGCAGAGACGCTTCACTCGACTTTCTTCTCACCATGAAAGCAGCCAAGGTGTCGCTGAGCAGCTCTCGTCCTTGAGCGAACTGTCGAGGGGATAGAAAGCCTCCTCCAGGCCTGGTTACTCTCATTTATCTCTCCTCACAGCGGCCAGGTTCAAACGCGATCGCCTCGGCTCCCAGTCTTAAACGAGATGTCATTTTGACCTCTGCTCAGCTCAGTCAGCAGCTTGGAAAATGTGACAGAGCTCCACTGTCTATTGATGATTCATTAATGGCACATCCCGTATATCATTAGGAATAATTGCTAGGTACTGCTGGGGAGTTCAGACACAGTGAAATGATTCGTGCTTTCATACTTGGTGATAGTTAAATGGTGTTTCATACTAAATTTGGTGAATCATGCAAAAAGCCTCAAAATGAGCTTCTGCAGTATGAAAATGGGGAAATATCGAAGGTAAAGATGATAAAGGAACTACACCACAGTCACCACCTCTCAGCCTCCCACTTGTATGTACTGTGCTGCTGTATTGATAATAAGTGAACATTATGATAACCTCAGTGTCTGTATGTGAATTTGCTTTAAACGACTCTTATCTCTGATGGTTTGACTGCGTAATGCACTGCAAACTAGTTTATTATTATGTTTAACTAACTGTTCTCATCCCCAGATTAAACTGTCGTTCCATGAATTTGAAGGAAGCCTCAAATAGAAGGAAGGTCCCAGGTCTCAGTGCCTCCTGGGGCCCCTCTCAGAGATTACCAATTCATGAAGTGTGATTACTCTCAGGCGCCGCGACAGAGATGCAGGTCAGCGGCTCTTCAGCAGCTCGTCCTTCGGGAGGCCTCCTCCGTCTTCATTACGGATTCTGATGTCTACAATCATCTGACAGCTGAGAGACACAGAGGGACAGGCGGTGTGTTCAGCCCCGGGGCCTCAGCGGAGAGCTTCTAGAGAATGAAGAGAGATGTGAAGAGGGGTGAAGGTGGAGGGTCGCAGACGAGTTCAGTAACATGAGGTTGGATTTGTAAGATGTGTTAGAAGCTGGAACGGACGCGCTGAGTGGACACAGACGATTTAATAAAGACAGGTTGAGACATGAGAGATGCAGATGTAGCTGTGTTGATGCCTGATGGTGCTTCTCAGACCTGCATGAAGCTCCTCGAGCAGCTCGTTGGAGTATGTAACTTTAAAGCAAAGCTTTGAGCAAAGCTGTCTCACTGATTTCTGTTGGTTTGTTTCGCAGGCTGTGCAGAGAGGGGTGGACTGACGCTTGTTCTGGTTTAAGTTGCAGGTCGTGTCTTTTATATAATCAAACATTCTGCCTGAAATAAACCTTAAAAGGGAAAAAAGTTAGATTGGTTATGTTTGAAGGAAACATGCGCTCTGTGATTCAGCACGTTTCATGTGAACTTGGAGAAATGCACCTTTAAAGAACCTGTGGATCTGTGGCTGTTACATTTTGTTGGGTTTGTGTTAAAAGCTTTTAAAAATAAGGAAGTGTCCCAAACCTCTGCATCTGTGGTCCAACACAGCAGGAATGTCAGTATTTTAAATGAGATATTAATATAAATCCCAGCCGGCCTGTAACTGCAGCCCTCTCCTTCATTACTCTGCCCCCAGACCCAACCTGTGGCGACCGAACGGACCCCACTGCTGACAGAGTCAACCTCTCAGCTGCTGTCAACAGTATCACAGTGCCGTTTTTTATCAAATGAAGCCAACGCGGCTGTTCCTGCAGCGGCTCCCGGTGCGCAGCACAACCAATTAAAAAACTCAATTCAGCAGCTCAAAGTCCTGCTGAGAGACTGATGGTGTGGTTCAGCTGATAAGCGGCTCAGTTTACAGACGCTCTGCGTTACAACAACCCCCCCCAACGCTCCCTCTCCTGCTGGGGGACGACCAATCCGACCTGGGCTATCTCCAACACCAGTGGCAACAACAGGCAATTTGTGGGAGGTTATATAGGGTAATTAAGGAATGTTGTGTGACACGCTTCATATCATGTCTGTTTCCCTCAGGGCGTCAGTGGAAACAAGCAGAGTCACTCAAACACTAACATCTCTGATTCTCTGGAGCCATATGAGACCACAAAGAAGTAAAAGCCTCCGTTACCTCAGCTCAGACCAGATGCTCCATGAATTAAACATCAGGCTGATAAAGACCCTGATGAAGATGAAGATGTGCTCAGCTAAACATTCAGTGAAACCTGCAGATTTGGGCTGGATGCAGGTTGGAAACTGAAAGTGTGCCCGCTGGTGCATGTCTGCATCCTGTGCTCAGAGCTGCCAAAATAAGAGCAGAGCAGGTTCTGAAGGTCCAAGAACAAAGCTGAAGCCGTCACACCGCCAAAATAAAGCGCAGCAGAGTAACATGAGGAGTCTGCAGCAGATAGACACAGCTAGAAACCAACAACTTCCCTCATCAGCTGATGGAGACCAAAGCGGAGCTAAAACAAATCCATGTGGAAATAACCAACCACTCGTGATCTGTGCTGTGAGTTATGTGAGTTATTACAGGTCTGAGAAGCAAACTGAATCTCAGTGATCAGCACAAAGTGAAGAATGTGCTGCTCTGACTGGGAGAGATTCCCTCCAGCCCTGAAGAACACAGACGGTCCTCAGAATCATGACTTTCACTTCCACACAGATGGAAGAATGTGTGCCGCTCAGGGAGCTGGGCCGGGCCGGGCTCTGTCAGGGTCACAGCGTTTGTCCCCTCGGTGCCATAAACAGCTGCTTTGCTTTGGACAGTAGCTTCAGGATTGTGAGAGTTGAAGCATGAAGTGTTTTTCAGCACAAAGTTTAAAGGACTAGTCCACAGAAAAATGGAACTTTTAAGGATCAAATATGTGCTGCTGATGTCTCGCTGTGCTGTACTTTACTGTTATATATGATTCTGTTTTACAGCATCATGTTGTGTAGAAAAAGCTTTTTGTCTTTCATCTTTCTCTGTGTTCGTCTCCAGCATCTTCATCTTGTTGATTAGTTTCATCACACGATCTTTCAGGAAGGTGAAGGATCCGTTTCCTGCTCTCCGTGACGCACAGAGACGTCGTGATGATGAAATGTGTACGGTCGGGATTTATTAGTGAGATTTTCCTGCAGGCGTCGTGTTGAACTGTTTCTGTAAAATCTAGTGATGTGACAACGTCCTGGCTGCTGCACTCGTACTTACACCTGAAGTACCCAGGTGTTCTACTTCCCACAGTGTAGAAGTACTCTCATTGTAACTTATTACTTCATCAAATTATTATTACCTCTAATGATCTAGTGGAGCTGATTTTAACTACTTCACTTACTGACGGGTCCTTTGGGGTAAAAGTACTTTAACATAACATGACACAAGTAAATTACAAATAATTCCAACTCTACTTACAGTACTTGTAGACTGGGTAACACTGGTACTGCAAACACACCACCCTGAAAAACACAGACACACAGAAGACGTACATGTAAAATACCAGCATCTTAAGTAAAAACACAAATGTTCTAGCATCAGAAAATACAGGATTCAAAGTTTTTTTGATCAACTTTTCAAGTGACAGCAACTCGTTTTAAGGTGATGAACTTTAAAATAAAACCCCTGAACATTAATATAAACGTAAGAAGCACACACTTCTGTCCCTTTGTTTTCAGTTCAGCATCTCTGAAGCATTAAACCTTTATTCTTTACACAAACTTTTGTGAAGCTGCAAAGTGAGTCTCTCACATATTTCTGACTGAAACGTATTCAGTCATAATAAATCCTTCTGTGAAAACTCTCTCAACCTTTTACTTTGAAGCTCGCTGCCCACCATCAGGCTGAATCCTAAAAAGCTGCTGCATGAGTGAGGAGCAGCAAACTGTGTTGTACGGACCGTTTCTCATCCAAGCAGTGAGACAACGGAGTCTCTGGCTCGTCTCTAATCTCCCTCAGTAACACTGATCAAGGCATCCACCGTTCTCCACCTTCACGGGGCCTTTTCTTTAACCTCTGAAGCCAGATGCAGCCTGCACAGATCTCCCAGCATCACGAGTAGGCCGACATGGGAAAGCAGCAGCAGGTTGAATTTCTAAATGTAAAACCGAGTCTGCCTCTATAATTGTCTTCATTATTACTGACGACAGTTTGTTTTTCACACTTTAACAAACACATGGATAACATCTGTGTTTGATTCACAGGTTTCCTGCAGGGTGAGTTCAGCTGCTGCCTTTATCCGTTACTGGATCCCAGAGAATCCTGACTGGGGGAGAAAGAAGAAGGTGGGTGTAGACGCAGCAAAGTAACAACCATTGTATCTGGAAAGTACAGACTCACATTCAGAAAACACACTGAATCCTCACACAGGCCCTTTCAGAACACAACAGAATTACAATTAAGATTAGTTTGATCTGAAACAGGACTACGAGACAAAATGAGACGATGAACAACCACAAAGACACGAAGGGAGGGACCATAAAAAAGCCCCAAACAAAACAGATCGTTCATGTGTTCGTTTGTTTTTCCTGAGGAAACTTTTCTGAAAGACTGAAGATTAACATGAAGCTGCTTAAGATGACAATGACCAAAAAGATTTGATGGTCCATTTGTGTCTGTATGTAGAGTGGGGGAGGGGGGATAAAAACCAGATCAATAGATAATGTGCTCACACGGTGCTGCTATGTTTCTGTGATTAGGTTTCTACCTCTCAGCTGCTTTATTCTTTATTCCCTAATTTAAAGACGATCACTTCCTGGGAGAAGCAGGAGAATAACTGAGGACGGTTTCATCTGATTTACACCAGGACGTTTTTCAGTAGAGTAACTGTGACTTTCTTTAAGGTACAGATGAGATTAATTAGTTTAACACCAGTTGAAATAAAAAGCGATCAATAAATTAAAACCTGCTAAAAGTCACTATTTAATACACAGCTGTAGTATTACAATGACGACTCCACTCTTTCTTCTTTAATCAAGCTGTTGGTGAAAGGGAAAAAGTCTTTATGACCATGTGACAGTGAGACATGAGGAAGATAAAGATTTTCCCCCCCGAAGCGTCTTTAATAATCCCACTAATTAGAAATGATGATGGGAGTTGCCTGCAGTGATTGTGATCTGTCAGAGGCCTCTGGATGCTGAGACTCACTGAGAGGAAAAACAAAAATCTGTTGTTTTTTTTTATTTCAGCAGGAAACCAGGCGGACAGTGAGGTGAGACTGCCCCCTGCTGGCCGGAGTGAGACGTGGTGGACGGTATTTCTTTAAACTAAAGATAATTAACTAATTAATGCTGATATATTAAAATCAATTAACAATCAGTGGAGGAATTTACTCCAGTACAGTTTGGAGTATTTCCATTTTCATGCTTCAGCTGTACTATTACAGTACCAGTACTCCACTACATATAATTACTATAAATAAGTAGTAACTGCAGTATTCAGCTGTCATAAGCTGTCAGTAATTATAATCCAGTAATATTCATATTCATTGATGTCAAATGAACCAATCTGCATGAAAAGTACTTCAAGCTTTTATTTTATCGTTGGAGTGAATAATTGTTTGATGTATGAAATGAGTATTTCTGTTTACAGTAACTCAGAGAAATCACTTTCTTACTGCAGTACTAATACTTTTAAATGGTTCATTGGAAACATAGCTGTGCTCATTCTTATTCTATTATTGGTTATTAAGGGTTAATTATTGATGTGTGAACACTGATGAGCTCTGCTCATGTCACACGTCAGTACTGAGTTCTTACATGAAGTGTTTCCTCCTCGGCTCTTTACAGAGACGTACTGGACATATTTTCTGGGACACGGTGAAGGTAAGCCCCCCCACCGCTGTCTGTTTCAGACTGATGTAAATCTTAAACGTTAGAAAGTGACAGAGGTCGTCAGACAGAGTCGCTGCTCAGACTCCTGCTAACACGGAGCCAGAGGATGAATTTATTCTGAAAGGCTCGATTCTGTCTGACTCAGTCAAACATTCCTCCTCTTGTCCGCTAAATGTGACGTGTGTGCAGCATGAGATGTGGATCACACACACACACACACACAGACACACACAGACACAGACAGACACAGACACAGACAGACACACACAGACACACACACACACACACAGACACACACACACACAGACACACACACAGACACACACACACACACACA
>JAUYWH010000024.1:22866374-22904600 GCA_034779795.1 Ctenopoma multispine | reverse complement strand
CACACACACACACACACACACACACACACACACACACACACACACACACACACACACACAGACACACACACACACACGTTGAGACGTTCAGTGTCGGTCTGAGATGAAACATATTCCCACAAAGTTTCCGGCTGTTTGATTGATTTATTTAAGCTCCTGCAGTCAAACAGTTTGACAGAGTGTCACTCATAAAAAGTTTTTATAGAAATACTTTTATTTCTCTGTAAAGTGCCAAATACAATACAGATTCTTTGTATGTACACAGGAACCGAATCCAGACGGCGAAGGTGCAAACTCAAACTGTCTGAAGGCGCCAACGTGCAAAGAACAAAACCATTTTACCCAGTGTGAACGGACACATTAAACCAGACTAGAACAGAGTCTTCACACGGACACGTCAACATGAAGGTCGTACAGGAAAAGGAAAAACTGAACAGGAGCCACTGAGGCGTAAATTCTACACAAAGAGAAACACTGAACAGAAATCAGGTCTTTAAGTTCACACTTTATAAAATGTTCAAGTGGTCATATTATGCTTAATTAATATTTTATTTTCTAAGTTAAAGTGCATGTTTTAATATGTCTCATGTAACAGCTTCCTGTTCCTACTCTGTGCTGATTGGCCAGTTTGTGGAGGGGAGTCCGGACCATCTGGAACACAGACTGTAAACGGTACCGACCCACCTCCAGCTTTGGGCCTCTGACGTTAGGAAATGCATAATACGACCCCTTTAAACCGAATCTGAATCTTTAGCTCACAATAACCTACTTTAATATTTAACTAAATGTTAGAACACAACAGCTGCACGACGACTCAAATACTGTCTGAAATCATCAAATAATGAATTGATTAGAGATAATGAGACGATAACTCTGAATCTTGCTGAGCCACTGGTTGGTTGTTAACATTTGGCAGGTACAGGAACGCGTTCGTCTCTGTCAGATCAGGTTGGCAGCTGTGGATTCAGTCACAGGACGCTGAACTGATGCTACATGAAGCTACGGACAGTGAAACAGTTTCCAGCTCTGCCGATGCTCTCGGCTCCTCACAAACCTCCATGTTCGTCAGCAGTGAGAACCAGAGAGTGTGAGAGAGTTCAGCTGCTGCGTCTCGTCACTGCAGGGTCACAGAGTCTGAGGGCAGAGCTTCACTGTCCGAGGAGTCGGGGTTTCCTGTGCTGGACCTGGTCTTCCTGGTCAGAAAGTCCCTGCAGAGAAGAGCAGAGGTAAAAGATCTTTTTTCTTTTTACTCCAAATGAAAAACAAACCTTTGTGTGGAACAGACCTGTGTCAGAAAAAGCATTTAACTTGAACCAAAACCGTCCATCTGGTGCATCTGGGACGTCTGAGCCGAGTAAACTGTGGTACAAATGTCCACATTCACATTTTGTCTTGTAGTGGGAACGTTTAACAGCTAATTTAAAAAATGTGATGATAGTAACAAAACTAAAAAAGTGGATTTGAAGGTGAGATTTAAAATCTAATGCTGATGTCTTGATGCTTTAACAACGCACTGCTGTGATTTAAAAAAAACTGCAGGTGACTTGTAGTAAAATGTACGGAGCCCCCTAGGCGTCATGTGGGTTAGGGGTAGACTCGCTCCCCACAGGAGCAGAGGTACCTTTTCTGGTCCCTGAACACCTGCAGATGTGACCACAGCCCGACAGGATGTAAACACAAAGTGTTTCAAATCAGCAGCTACCACATGACCCATAGGGGGCTCCAAAAAATCACTGGTGTCTTTTTAACAACTCACTAATGGATCCACGGCTCAGAGGCTCGTCAGCGTTTGAGCTGTGGAGGCTGGACTCAGGTCATTTTCAGACAAACAGGAATGATGCAGAAAAGGCTGCAGACACTGACAAACGTCTTCTGTTTAGTTAAAGTGGTTTTTTTAGGGCAGAAAGTTGATTTTCAGTTGTTGGGATGTTTGTTTGTGTCCAGGACGAACACTCCCCCATAAATGTTCCTTTGTTCCTTTTTCAAAGGTGGTGTCATCTCTTCTTTCCCACTCTGACCACCTGTAGTGAGCAAGACTGAGGTTAATAAACCACAAAGTGGACGTTTGTACGCTCCTGGAGGTGCAGGACTGTGCGGGTGAGTGTGTTTCTGTTGTGTTATTAATCTTACGTCGTGTCTAAACGTGTGTTCACTCAGTTATTTTTTGTCCCACCCCCCTCGTACCTGCGTGCTCGCTGCAGCAGCTCCTCCTTTCTCTGCAGCAGCAGCTTCTGTCGCTCTGCTGCTGTCGCACAAAACCGAACCTCCACATCTTCATCACTCTCCTCCTCCTCAACTGCAGCGTCGTCTGTGTCGTCCGCGTCATCATCTTCCTCCTGCTCTGACTCGCTGGCAGCTCCACCCTCATCGTCGGGTGGAGTCACCCGTATGACCGGATGCTCCACAGCCTGAGAAGAAAGGAAACTGTGACTTTAAAGAGATTTTCACCTTCAGGTATCAAACCCTGATCACTGCTGCTAGCTTCAGCAACATGATCATCTTTTTAATGATCACGTGTCATTTTGTTTCTCTCCCAGTGTCTCATTATACTTTAACCTTCAAGTCTTATAATAGAAAAATAAAATACATATGTCAACAACTAATCTTTCTACCTGGTTTTAGTTAAACAGATTCTGAAGGATTCCACTGAACTCTGCACTGTTAAAGAAAGTGCTGTCGAAACATGACTAGTTCTACTTTAACCCTGTCCAGCCAAGATTCTGATTAGTCTCTGAGCTACTGGTGGTTAAATGTGTGTTAAAGAAATCTGAGATTAGATTAAATTTCTTTATTTTTTTAATTTACAGGATGTTTTTCTGAAATCCTGATAAATCCAGTCTGAAACTGGTCAGACACGGATCAGTTAATAAAATAAACAAGGTTATGATGTAAGCCCGACACAAACACTGACTTCTGACCCTGCTGTGGTTTTAACGAGTCTGTGGACTCACCAGTGGTGGGGCTGCAGTGCGGATTCGTCCCTCCAGGATGTTGTCAGTGGTGACCTCGAGGGACCGCGTGATCTCCAAATCCTGCAAGATCAGCTGGAGGGGAACCTGAGGGAACATCTCGTGGACCTGCTGAGCCTGTGACACAGACCAACACCTGCGGTCACCTCTAATTCAAACCAGTTTGTAATTCATGTGGACGTCTTGCTCTGGACACTCACCATGCTGTTGATCTGAGACGGGCTGCTCGGTGCGACGCCCAGAAAGTTGGTTGTGGCCATAACTTCTACTGAGAAACTAGGCAGCCAGCTGGCAATACGAGAACCTAGAAACACACCTAGAAGTCAAAGGTCAGAGCATCTCACTGACAGCGGGAGACGACAGCAGATCTAACGCAGTAAAAAAATGACACTTTTATCCTTTTACAATTACATCTGCAGCAAAGAGGGAGATTTTTAAAAGACATCTGTTATAAGCAGGTACTACAAGTTTCATGGAGCTCACAGATACAGCTGCACACAGCAGCAGCGATGACGTATGTTCACTCAACTCTCCTGAAAGTGAATGAATATTTCTCCAGTTGCTTATTTGCTGTTTTATTTTATTAACCGACTGATATGACTTTGTAGAGATCTGTTGACACTTTGACGTGAGCGTTTTTTATTACTAATTAATTAATTATTAATAAAAAATTAAAATAAAATAAAAGCCAACTTAAATCGACCATGATTGGATGTTGTAAACGTTCAGTTTGATATTTTTGGTGAAAAAAGAATTTATGTCTAAATCTTCCTCTAAACGTTATGAGGTTTTTTAGCTGCCTCCTCTTAAGCTGAACCTGGTGGAAGGTATTTCAGCCGTAATGTGAGAGAATCCATCTCCTGCAGAGCAGTGTGGCTTCACACATACGTAGATTTGTGTCTCACCATCAAAGTGGAAGAAGTGGTTGAGCTGGTTGAGGTGCAGCCGAGCGTCGGCTCCGAGACCGACGGCCATGTTGTCGGCTCCGGGCTCCCTGACGTCCGTCTCCACGCGACCTTCGCCGCCCTCGCTGATGTTCAGAGACATTCGGCACGTTGGACAAGACGTGTCCTGCTCGAGCCAGGAGCGCAGACACGAGCTGAGGACACACAGCATGATACACACTTTATTCATTTATTTAACACTCACCTCTCACTAAATGTCACAACTGGACCACTCAAGCGTGTAAAACTAATTTAATTCCCCTTTATTATGCTGTACCTCCTCATTTAGTCTTCACTGCGGCTCAGCACAGGAATGGTTCCCTTTTGGCATTTATTCTGCCATTATTTAAGCTCATCGTCATTTTTCCCAGTGGTCTTTATTTATTCTTTCGTTTAGCTCGTCATTACGTTGTTTCCCAGTAGCATTTAGCTCTGTTAACTAACTAATGTATGCTCTAATTGTAATTACTGCGTTTCCCACAGCACATGAAGGAAGCACTCAGCCACACTATGCTATGTTAACTGGTAAAATGTGATTTACATGTAGTGTAGTTACAGTACGTCCACGTATAAGGTCACTACTCCACTATTAACTCTACTTCCAGAACATGTGAACTCGTAACGAACAGATTAGAAACCAGGTTACACGTATACACGGCAGAGGACAGAATTAAACCTGAGGAGCCAACTATAACGACTGTACATGTAAACACAGTCAGTTACGGAACAGCTGGTCGAGACTAAAAAAAACTATCAGCTAGGAAACTATGTCTTTAAGCTGTTGTGTAGTTCTGCCTCTGGCTGCCATGAAGCCACTGACCTGTGGAAGAGATGACCACAAGGCAGTTTCCGAGCTGAGGTCATCGCATCCCAGCAGATGGCACAGTCGTCGTTGTTGGCTGCGACTTCATCTGCAGACGCCACAGAAAACCTGACAACACAACATTAGCTCGTTGTAGCATCTAACTCAACTCAAACAATACTGACATTTCATAGTACCGGCTAAAATGTGACCAGTGCATCTCTATAACTAATAGTCAGTTGCTTGTGGATTTGATATTGTGACGCTGACCGTGTCTCCATGTTGCGGAGAACTCTCAGGTAGTTGTGGTGACGACGGATTCTCTTCTGGACCTCCTCAACGAGGAAGCGAAGCTGCATGAAGATGACCAGACTCGCCATGGACAACCAGCTGTTGGTGAAGAGCTGAGAGACGAAAAGATGTTTGAAGTGGCATGATTTGTGCAGTGACATCTAATTCTAAAAGAGACTGATCACAACTTCTCTCTGGATGTTCACACTTTTTAAGAAACTGTTAGATAAGAACAAAGCTTATTACTGAACCA
Organism: Ctenopoma multispine; assembly: GCA_034779795.1. Taxonomy (NCBI): domain Eukaryota; kingdom Metazoa; phylum Chordata; class Actinopteri; order Anabantiformes; family Anabantidae; genus Ctenopoma; species Ctenopoma multispine. The sequence continues at coordinate 22,899,341 of JAUYWH010000024.1, read as the reverse complement.
CTTCTCTTTATATTTTTAATACTTCTTATTATATATTTAAATAAAAAACTGATTTATAAAGTAATAAAAATATTACTACAACAGACCAAAATGCAGTGATCTGAATGTACAATGTGGATGTTTTAGGCTGAATCAGGAGTCGTCTATGAGATTGTGTGATGTCGACCTTTAAATCCATAGAAGCACATCTGACCCTAAATTAGGACTAAAATGAAACGTGCCTCTAAACTAACAAGAAATTAAACAAAAAAGAAAACTAACAGAAAAATAGATCAAAAACTCAGAACAGTAAACTGAACCAGAACTAAAACTACACCTCAGGAGTCATTAAAACAAACGCTGGTTGAACTCACCAGCATGTGGACGTGGTGCAGCAGGTCGAGGCCCAGTGACAGCAGCTCCATCAGCAGGTCGGTGTAGTAAACGTATGAGGCTTTATTCTCCCAGCTGCCCTCCTGGTTCATGTCCCACAGGTGGATGGAGTACCTGCAAAAACACAGTCAACGTCAAGATGATCACATTAAACCACCTGCTCCATCTGCAAACAGGAAACAGGTGTTTCACCTACTGAAACATGACGTGTGTGGTCCGGACTGTCACCAACATACACTGAAACACAGAGGGAGGCAAATTTAATAAGGCACAGAAACACATTAGGCTCTCTGCAGGTGTCTGAGATCGTCTAATGCACACTGGAACGTTAGGAGAAATCAAAGAATAAAGTTTCCCTCTTTTGCAGCACAAAACGTATATTAGAAATAAAATCTACTGACAGGTGGATGAAGCCTTTGAGGTTTTCTGTCTGTTCTAATGATTTGAAGCTTTGGGGTTTGAAAAACAGCACAAGACAGAAAAGCAAACTAGACAGCTTATCTTGTCCTTATTTAACATAATTAACTGTAAGATGTTCAACACTGTTAAACTGAATATTCTGAAGCACCAGTTACGTGGTGAAGCACATGGCAAGGAAGGAAAAGTGGTCTGACCTCAGCAGCCATGAACGCGGCAGTGTGGCGGCCTTGACTGCGAACCAGACGAGTGCAAAGTGAAGCCAGACCACCGCAGCACAACAGCAGCAGCACCAGGAGCAGCAGCACCCGAGCATGGCTGGACAGAGGAGTAGCCGGAGAGAAGGACAGCTGCACCGGCACAAACGGAATAAGTTACAGATGAGAAGTGGCCATAAATATGTTCAGTCTAGATTCAATAATTAACATTTCAATGTATCGGGACAGAGTGTGAACACACACAACGGCACAATGCTGCTGGTGTTTACATATTCAAAGCGGTCCTTGCACAGCTGAACCAGAAGGTGCAGAAAGACGGGGACGGCGAACCAGAGCCACCACATCACCACCTCTTCCACCGTCTGAACGTTCAAGACGCCGAACACGAAGATGAACTTGTAGAAGATGAGGTTCCAGAACTTGTCTTTCAAGTGCTGCAGACAAAAAAAACGAACTTTTATCCTGTCTCCTTAATTTGCATCATCATGTTCTGCATGTAACACACACCTGCAGAAACAGCAACCGAGATGTTCATACACACACCTCAGCACTGTACTGAGACCAGTTTAAAAAATCTTTCTACATTTTCAAGTGCATCAATTAACACTACAGTCAAACATTGTGCTGCTTTATTAACATATTTGCTTCATTTTCTGAATATAAGTGAACAGATGTGAAACAAGGAGAATGTGAGACGTAAAAAAACTCGTCTGTATGGATCCGTCTGAGGATGTGTTGATTATATAATATTCATCTTCATGCAATATTAATCTGAAACCAACAGTAAGCACATCCAACAGAAACACTGACCTGTTTTTCACTGACACGCAGAGGCCCGAACACCACACACTGGATGAGTTTACCCATCAGCAGCAAGACGCAGCAGACCGAGTTTACCATCATCTGCACACAGACAGAATAAAATATCAAGGATTAAAAAGAGCCCGCTGTAATAATCACAGATCACACTCCTGACACAGATTTAAAAAATTACTTTAAATAAGGAGACATAATAAAAATGAGCACTCCAGGAATTATGAGTCTGAACAGATTTCAGTTCTTAAGTTTCACTACATTTGCAAAAAAAAATCTACAAATCTTCTGAGTTTGATATGACGAAAAAAAATGTAATGAAATGTACAAAATAATTAAGCGTGCAAAAGGAAAAAGGCTCTGAAATCCACATGTCCACAAACGTTTTCTTTCTTTAAAAAGTGGTTTTGGGGTGTATGACTGATAATTACTTCAGTAGTTTCTTGTCAACATCAGCTGTTAGAAATCAGAGAGGACTGACAAACAGAGACGATGAGCCCGTTTTAAAGTGCCCTGCATGTAGAAACCATCCTGATCAGTGTGCACTCACCCAGACAAACACACTGTCGCTCAGCAGGAGCATCAGGACGTTTGCAGCCACATCTCCGTAACCTGCACCGAGGAACTCTCCCCCGTCCCTGATGTAACGGCCGAGCCTGGACGTGTGGACCGGGTGCTTGTGGATCTCCTCCGGGCTGGACTGTAACCGGGACTCGGAGGAGCAGAGGGTCAGGACAGTGCCGATCAGCAGGGCAGCACTCAGGGCCGTGTATGTCTGCAGACTGGGCCAGGGGAACCGCTCCAGGAACACGAAAGGCATGATGGAGGAGTGATGGAGGATAAACACTGACGGAGGTTAATACGGTTACATAACACGTCCACACACTCCTTAAACATCCGAGTCAGCGATTATGTCCCACAGTTTCTTTCACATCCATCCTCCTCCGAGGTTATTTCCTCTACCGGTAACTTTACACATGTAACGCTAACGTTACAACACTGCCAGAAGTAACGTTAGCTAGCTCGTTAGCCAGCTAGCGTAGCGCCAATACAGCTTCGCTCATTGTCGCCGGTCCAGTTCGTAGACAAGCGGGTAGAATCAAAACCCAACGAACCACCGTCGTCCCAATGCTGCTGTCATCTTTGAAAATGTACCGAGACGTGTTCAGCGTTAAGATTCGTGCGAGCTTCGTTCGTTCAGCTGGAAAAAACCGTTTAAATCCAGCAGCGTCACACTCTGAACGTCCGGTCACGGCTTTTCAAAAGAAAACGACTGTTCCCGAAAGTCATTTCAAAACAAAAGCGTTTTCTTAACTTCTTTAACATCTTAAATTAGAAACGAAGACGGACACACAACAAGCGACAACGTGCATGTGTCCTTATTCGAAGGCTTTGAATGCTGAAGGCTTCGGTTAACTTAACTATGTGTGAATTCCGGTAGAAACGTTTTGCATTGCATCATAACCGTTTTAACCTCTTTCCCGTGTGTTTTGTCTAATTCTAAATGTAACATTTTACGTCCAGTTTTAGACATATTTCAACACCGTTTATCTTTATCCCCCGCCGGTCATGTTTTGGTGACGGACCGCAGACGCTTAGCCTGACTTCCGGTTGGTGTTTCCACCATGTGGGAGATGGCTTCACCCACTCAGGAGTTGACTCTGGTCGGTGTGTGTGATGGAGCCGTCGAGCCGAAGAAACACCAGTCCTCCTATCTGACTAACAAAGTCGGGGGTCACCCGGACTGGCTGCCGGTCATCTCCCGGCAGTCTCCCCGCTGTGGTCGCTGCGGAGCTCCGTTAGCCCATGTGGTGCAGGTGTACTGCCCCCTGGAGGCCTCCCCCTACCACAGAAACCTCCATCTGTTCGCGTGCCCAGGTGCGGACTGCAGCGGCCGCTCAGAGAGCTGGAGGGCGCTGCGCTCCCAGGGTTTGGAGACAGACGTGGCTGCAGCGCCGTCATCCAGCAAAGCCGCCCCGCCTCTGGAGGCTCCTCTGTCGGCCACGGACTGGTGCGACAGCGCCGATGACTGGGGGATGGAGGAGGGAGGTGATGGGTGGGGAGGAGGTGTGAAGCAGCACGGTCAGCTTCAGGAGGAGGCTGCAGCTCCTGACGCAGGAGGTGAGGCTGAACATTAAGGTGTAACTGACAGGGACACGCTCAAAGTGTGTGTGGGTGGGTGTGGGTGTGTGTGGGTGGGGGGGGGGTGTTCAAGTGGTTAAAAAGGTGTTTAACTGACATTCAAAGCTGGGCGTTAAACTGATTTAAGACTCTCCTCCTCAGCTTGTTACATCCTGCAGCAGGAACAGAGAAACTACATTTAAAACCTCACATTTCCAGATCTAAGCTGATGTGGTGTCTTGTCTGGCTCAGCAGGAGGACCTGCACCCTGTGGGGTGGATGTCAGCAGCAGACTTCAACACCTCAGTTTGGGAGAATCACCGGACGACGTTCCTGCCTTCCGCCCGTTCTTCATCAGTGTGGTGGACGAGGCGGATCTGTTTGGAGAGGGCGACGACCTGGAGCACGCCCAGCAGCTGCTGAGGGAGTACGAGAGGAGAGAAGGCGTGGCAGTACGGGAGCTGGACGGTGGCGGGGAGGAGAAGTACGAGAAGACCAGAGCCAAGCACGGAGATGCCATCTTCTCCAGATTCATGAAGACCATCTCGCTCTGTCCACAGCAGATCCTGCGCTACTGCCGAGGCGGGAAGCCGCTCTTCATCTCCGAGCCGCCGTCCAACATGGCTCAGGTGGTTTCAGCGTGCGGCTCCTGTGGAGGATCCAGGACGTTTGAGCTCCAGCTGATGCCTGCTCTGGTCAGTCTGCTGCAGAGGGAGGACAGCGGCGCGGAGGTGGAGCTGGAGTTTGGGACGGTCCTGGTTTACAGCTGCGCAAACAGCTGCTGGGTGGCGGGATCGGCAGCCGCCGTGGAGGAGATGTGCTTCGTTCAGACAGACCCGGACCAGCAGCTCTTTAAATGACTGATCAGATGGAAAAAGTCATGAAGACAAAAGGTGATGAAAGCAGCAGCTGTAGTCTCCTCGTCAGTGACGTCACTGTTAGGTGTAGTAACAGGTGCGGCAGCCTCATGTCTGAGAGCGATGTTGGTCGAAGGAAGCGAAACACCAACTTTCCCCTAATATCAGTTTCATCTCATAAAACCGAACGAGTTTTGGATGTTTCCAGTGGGACTGTGATCATTTGAGTTCCCAGACATTAAACATTCAAAGCAGCAACAGAGAAAACTCAGCTGCTACAGGTTTGAACTGCAGCTGAAGAAAAACTCACTTATTACTTCAGTAATTTTAATTAGTTTAAAGCAGGTTTTACTTATCAAGGCCACAGCTATGAAAAGACGTGAGAATTCAGAGTTGTCTAGTATTTTATAGGCCGAGTCAAAGATTTACAGATAAATCACCATGTGCTGCGTCACGCTTCGTATAGGAGGAAGTTCATGTTTACAGTGAACGGATTTGATGCTTCTACACATGAGACCTTTAGTAGAAACGTGTGTCTGGAGCCTGGAAGACGGGACAGTGCTTTATTGTTGTCAGCACATTTCTGCAGGAGTTTTCTCTCTGCGGGATCCAGAGCAGGTTTAGTCTTAAATCACATTCTCAGCTTCAGTGGTTTGTTCCTGCAGCTGAGCGTTAATACCTGCTCTGACCTTTGACCTTCCTGCTGTTATCCCGGATCAGTTTGAGCTGAAATAAACAGGTTTAAAACTCACACTCTTGTCAAAGCACACAACACGCCTTTTATTTTTACTTCAACTATACAACACATTTCTATCATTCAGTGTCTAAAGTCTGCGGTTGAAAAGCAGTGAAGGAAATGTAAACTGCACTGAGAGTAAAACCAAGTTAGAAAAATGTAAATGACCGGCTGAACAGCTTGAGTTTTCACTGGTATCAAAAATAGATTTCTTAATTAATCGGCCAATAAATAATTTGAGGATTTCCTTATTTTGTGCATCTTTAGCTTCTGCAGTGATGGATGTGATTTACAGCCCTTTGGTTGTTTTCTACACTTCTTCCAATTCGCTCATTAAAAGTTGAAAATGTTTTGTTCGTCTGTGAGGTACGAGTCGATTCCACTAACATTCCTGAGACAGGTGAGGAGACACTACTGTGACACGATACCCTGATGAAACGAGTCCACGAGCCGTCGAGGCTGCTGCTTGGTTTTTTCAGGCACTTTGTGCAAACGTGACCGTCCTGTTACGTTTCTCAGAAAGAAGAAGCCACGGAACTACTGAGGGCCTCCGCAGAACGGCAAGGCGGCATCACCGGACTTGTGCTCCCAGTCGTACTGGTGGTACTGGTCGAACTGGTCGGGTTGGACGCCGCCGCCGCTCAGAATGCTGATGTCTCTGTCGATGATCTCGTTCACTGCAAAGAGCAGAAACATGATTCTTTCTTACATAACATTTCAGATCTGTGACTTCTTAATAAAGGTTTGAATATTCAAGGTGGACAAAAGTTTTAACAGATGATTGTGTTTTAACAGTAAAGGTCTGAAAACGTTAAACTATGTTTTACTCACAAACGGACTAAAAGGTTCATACATCAAATTAACGTTTATCTCGGGTTCAAAATGCTCAAAGTGTGTGAGGGTAGCAGCAGTAGAAGCTGCTCTCTGCACGGCTCTGTCTCTGCTCCGTTCAGTCCATTCATCAGTGGGAAAACTCGAATAATCAGCCTCAGAAACATTTCCTGTCCTCATCAGTAGAGGAACAAATGTTCCACACTACTTCTCCAACATCCAGGACTGAGCTCCTGAACCTTGAAGGGATCAACTGTACTAGTACTAACTTACTAACTGTACTTCAGTCACTGTACTTTCTGGGCAAATACTTTTCATACTAAGTAACATTTTTAACAGCCGATAAACCCAAAATCCTTCATTGCAGCCGCTCAGGTGTTTTAAAACCTGTATCTGTCTCAGAACGACCTCCGTCTGTCTCAGGCAGCTGCTATGGGTCAAAGTCGTGGGGAGGGTGGGGGCTGTGGAGCCCAGGCGGCGGGTCAGAGGCCTGACGACAGCTGCCGCCCACCAACTGAGACAAATTTAACTCCCATCTGCATCATTCAGACCAGCAACCAGCAGACACAGCTATTATTAACCCAGATCAGAGAGAAGCACAGTATTCACACACAGGGGACCAACATACGAATAACCAACATCACAGAACCCACACATGCATGTACAGGGGGGCCAGCAGCCACACTGAGAACCACCTGCAAGCACCCGTTTAGGATTTTGTGAATTTTAGATCCAGATCTGAATCTCCGAACTTCAGAAATTCGATTAGATGATTTTAGGCAAGACAGTAATTTATTTCAATCCAAATCACTCCTGACACATGAACAAAGTCTCTCTGCATCTGATGAATCAGTGGGACGACTTGCAAATGAATAAATATCAGTGATAAGCAAGAAGTTAAAGTAAGTCAAAGCCGAAGAAAAGTGCTGGATCCATTTCATTATCAAGTCACTTCCCACATTTGACCTACACTCAAACCAGAGCTGCTAACGCTACTTTACTGCACCTGAAGGACAAGAAGAGAAGAAATATCCCGTCTCTGGGATACTGTATGTTAATAGTGGGCACGATGGAGCCACTACTGATGTTCAGTGACACTTTTCTACTGCAAGAAACACCTGGAACAACAGGTGAGTCAAATCACTGTGACCATGCTGCACCCAGATCTCTGCTGAACAAGTCGAGGTGTTAAGTGTTTGGTTAGTCGTGTTCACTCTGCAGAAACCTCAAAAGGCTGGTGAAACGGGTTTTTTGCCGTCGTTTTTTTTGCTGCCCTAAAACCCCAAAGTTAGTTACTTAGTCATCTGAGTGGATCTGTGAGAACCCTCCGACTGTGAAATGCACTGAGGAGGCAAAAAGCTAGAGCAGTGATCAACAGTAGCCACTACACTCACTGTTATACTCAAACTGTTGTCGTTACAACTTGCTGATTTTAAGAGGAAAAACTTTTGTAGAAGACGTAAGAACTAAATCTGGCTCCGCTGTGTTTATTGGTTAAAATGTGTACATATCATAAATGTTTGTTTGTCACAGAGCTTGTTTTCATTTTCCTTCCTGTACTGTATTATCAGAGAGGGGGTTCTGTTAGGGAGCTGGGGAGTGTGGACGCCTGGAGATTTGTTAATGAATCAAACATTCCAGCTGCCTACCATCATCCAGTGTGATCTCCTGGATCAAACCTGGGACCAAGGAGCCCAGATTTGACTGGTCTTCAGGTTCCTGCTTGATACTCAGCATCTGTCCTGGGCTGGCACTCAGAATGTTCTTCTGGACATCAGTGGGGATTACGAAGGCTCTACTGGGACTCAGACATGGAGGTGGTTCCCCCTGAGGTCCAACAGAGGAGGCTTGGAGAGGCAGGGAAGGTGTCTGAGGAGGCAGGGAGGAGGTCTGAGGGTGGACAGTGAAGGTCTGGAGGGGCATTGAGTGGTTCTGGAGAGGCAGTGTGGAGCTCTGAAGGGGGATGGAGGAGGTCTGAGGAGTCATGATGGTGGTCTGAAGAGGAATCAAGGTCTGATGATGGACTGAGGTCTGAGAAGGAATGGGAGATGAGGTGGGATTAAACAGGGGGACTGAGGACGGAAGAGGAGGATGGAGAGGTGCATTTTGGGATGGGGGACCACAATGCACTGGAAGATCAGAGGAATCGTAATAAGCAACATCTGGGCTGAATCCAGGTGGATTGTGGGTAATGTGGTCCAGCTCCCATCCTTCCTGTTTGATCAGCTGTGTTGCTGCAACAGTGCTGAGGTGACGTCCGACTGCAGGCAGGTAGGTGAAGCTCTGTGTTAGACTTCTTCTTCTCTTCCCGTTAGACACGTAGAACTGGACTTGTACTGGACCCGTTGTCTTCCTGTTGTAACGAGGTACCTCAACCACGATGCTGGACTGAAAGACAGAACCAAAACTACTTGTCAATAAATATCACACGTGAGCAAACATACAAACCGAGCAGAGGATCATTTACATTTTACCACTTGGTCTGCAAACACCACAGCAGAGACACGCTGACGCCAAAAGTAGCACTTTCAGGCAAAACAGGCAACTTCCCCTCAGAGACCCCAAAAATCCCAGTTTCACTATGTGTGAACTGGTTTTGGTTGAAATGAGTAGCTCCTGCATTATCATCTAATTTTGAGGCAGTTTCTTTTGTCAGAATATACTTTAAACCTCCTCCAGGCACAGAATCTGCCAGGTTCAGCACTCAGTGACAAACGTGTAGCACGGCAGCAAATGATTCTGTGAAATGGCTGAATCCAGATACTGAGCAGCTTTACTGTTGCAGGTTTTTAATCGATTTCACACGTTTTCCTAACTATTAATGTGCATATTTATAGTGTAACTATAGAGTCACGTAGAACCACGGAGTGCTACGTGTCACAGAATATTTTCATACTTCCCTGGAAGGCAGAAGGTTGTGATTTCAACATAAACAGAACACATTGCAGCATTTTCACTATTTGCCAAAAAAGGAAGAACACATTCATCAAAACGGTAACACGTTTTCACTGAAGTTAACCTTGAATTAAAGAGTCACACTCCAAGTGACCAATCGACCACAACCTGCCTTTATTCAGCCGTGACACTGGCATCGTCTCCCTTTCCTCCTTAAACATAAACTCAACAAGCTGCTGTTAACTTCCCCTTTGCACTTCCTCTCGAGGGAATCCTCATCGCCATCTTAAGTGACGTTCAGAAAGTAGGGCCACGGTAAATTCTGTTCGTTGTGCAGCAGAGTATCAAATGTTATTTAATCGTAAATGAAGGTGCATTCACTTTACATGTGAAGGTAAAATCCGGCTCAAGAAGCTGATTTCATTTTCTTGTTGGTCTGAACAGTTTGCAGACAGTTGCAAACACAGGGCAATGTGATCCAAGCATTATATGAAAGAAGTATTCAGATCATTTACTTACTAAGAAGTACTTAGTACTTAATATATGCATTAAGTTGAAGTACAACGACTTGTTGGGCAGTAAAATGTTTCCTGTGGCTGATATCTGATTCTGACAGTTTAAGATTGTGAATGCTGAGTCATCCACGCTTTTTTATTGCTACTGCTCCAGTTGGTTTTTACTACTTCACATACAGTTAACTGGCCAATGGTTTCCAAACTAGGGGACCCGAGCATCCAAAGGGCACAAGATAAATCTGAGGGGTGGATGATTAATGGCAGAGGAAAAAAGACAAAAGTTCTGGTGAACAGATCTTATTTGACTGTTGCTGAACTGTCTGAGATCGAGAGGGGAAATGGTGGAAATGATAACATCTGAAACTGCAGTTCTGTTCTTAATGTAATATAATATATTGATAATATAATTATGTTCTGTGAACACTTTACTTTAGTCCCCTATTTGTCCTTTAAAGTAATATTTAATTCAGGCTTATGACTGTAAAGTAGCTCACGTTAACTCTACTTACTCTGACTTTGACTCTGTGTTCTTCCTGAATCTCTTGCACAAACGGCACAAACGAGCACTTCTCTGCTGCATCACTCTTTCTAACGTTACCTTCCACTGCTGCACACTGGACAGAGTATTTGTGTTCCACCCCTTGAACATGCATCTAATTTAATCTCTGGTTTGGCCTCCAGCAAAATAAAGGTTACACACTACAATAACTAAATAACGACAAACATTGGGATATTATGAACACACACACAGACACACAATGGGCCTCCTATCTCTACTAGCTCCTCTGTAGAGAGTTTCCGTCTCTTTCAAACTAAATGTGTTTGTATTTTACACACATTCAGTAGCTGCAGCATCACACAGTGCGGCAGCATCTGGTAACCTGATGAACTGATGACCTACTTTAATAAAAAAATCTGTGTCCTGTGGTTGTGGGACTGTACGTACCACAGACAGACGACACTGCAGCCGTCAAACTCAAATGGCTTACAAATTAATTTATTATTATTTATTTTACTTTCTGACTCCATTTCCAATATATCATACAAACACACCAAACAACTGTATTGTTGCATTTTAACAGAAGATCCATGTTCTGTTCTGTAAAGGTTACAGTAAATGACTCTGCTTTACTGGGAAGACGCTTTTATCCAAAGTCACAGTTTCCCTTCAACTGCAAAACAATAAAATGTTCTTCTCTCAGTGTTAAAACGGACCCAAAAAGTGCTGATGGCTCACTGAACGTATAGTCACTGCATATACAGTTACACAGTCAGAAGTGGCCCTTTGACATCAACTGTAACGTGATGTGGCCCGCGATGAAATTGAGTTTGACCCCCCTGGACTACACCATACTCAAAGTAGTTATTTCGGCAGATCACATTGTTTATCACTAGTTGGGCAGCAAATCCCTGTAGACCTGTCCTGGGAACTACTGCTGTGCTGGATGTGAAGAAATGAGATTTCACATAATAACCTCATATTCAAAAATCTTTTACCTGCTGTTTTTTAAATGAACATTTATACTCACATCACTGCTCTTTTCTGGCACAACCCTGGCATCCATTTCCCACAGTGATCTTCCATCTGAGGAGACAAACATGTAAAAGTTGAAACATGTAATTCAGTTAAAAGGATGTGTCAGTTTACAGAATGTAACACAAATGAATGTTAAATGATCTTACCAGGCCCCTTCTCCATGAACATAACCCTGGACTGTGTGGAGATGTTGGATCCGGTGATGAGCAGCTCCTCTCCTCCGTCCACAGAGCAGCTGGTTGGACTGAAGCTGTCGACCTGAGGAAGTTCCTGACCGGAGCGTTGGGCTGAAACACGACACCGTTATTGTTCAGGTGTTTAAATATACAGCCTGTGGTCAACCCTTCACATTTCTCTTACTGTAGATTTGATTTTTAAACAGATAAAACGGACATTTTTGCAGATCATCAAATTGAATTATTTGGACATAGTTTAGAAAGTAGTATATAGTAAGATATATAAAAGTATAAAGAATTTCTAAAAGCTTTAAACGTTCACTGGAGTACAATGGCCTCAATAAATACGGTCTGAAATCACCAGGACTCGTCTGTTCCAACTAAGTAACCAGACCTCAGTCTGGCATCAGTCCCACGGTCACTGTAGCAGACGGGAGATCCTGGAAGAAAGTCTGATTTTGCTCAAATGGCGCAAGGCTTCTTAATCTGACACAGCTAGCAAACAAAACACATTTTTATTTTTTATATCACGAGTTACTGAGTGTAAAGTTACCTACAAAATTTTACTCAATTAAAATTAAAGCTACAACATGTGAAGGGTTGAATGCTATCTGATTCGACCTGTAGGTGACAGACTGCAGCAGCAGCACATTCATTTATAGATAGAGGAAGTATAAAGGAAGAAAAGGAAGAAAAAATAAACCTCAATGATTAAGATAATTTTTTATCAAAATATTGCACAAGCATTTAGCAATATCTCACATCCGCTAAATTTCTTCCACTGATTGTTCAGATATAATCTGGTTTCAGAATAAAGAAAAACATTAAAGCTCTCTAAAGTCAGTTGCAAACATGTAGTATTAACATTCAAGTGACTCACAACACTCCACAGGAATAGACGTCGTCTGCAGCCACAGCACCTGGCCGTCCCGCTGAGGGATGGCGACCCTGAACACAACTCGGACCCTCGTGTTCTTCCGCCCGATGTCCATTTCTCCTTTCTTCAGCTCGATATCGGCATTACGCAGCTTCAGGATGCCGGCACAGTCAATGCTGTGGAACAATAAACCAACAGACATACTGTTAATCATGATGCATTATCGGCCACACTAAATGTGCTTTCAACCGTCCCTCCTGTTGCTGTCAACTTGAAGTTACTCAACGTCCTCCTGCATCATATTCTTCTTGTAGACCTGAGTTTATAGTCTATGATGTTTTCATCCTGACTGTCCAGAATGTAAATCTCTGTTGTGTACATCTATTGCTGTCTGCCCTGGAAGCGAGACTCCTACTCCGTTGTTCTTGTTGAGGTTTCATCCATTTTATTCCCATTACTGAAATGTTTTTCCTTACTAGCAGAAAGATCTAAAGACTGAGGCTAATTTGCAATTTATGAAATTAGACTATTTTTGACAGCGAGTTCCTCTGTTGTTTGAATCTCATGCTTTGCTAGCACATGCACTCAACAAGTAAGGAAATCCACATTTATGCCAACTGCAGACAGTGATCAGGCAAACACGCAGTGAATGCAAGTTATGAAACTCAAGGAAAAGGAAGACAAACAGGTGGAACAAGAGCAGTCTCATTTTTACTAGAAACATCTCAGTAGTCGCCTGCCAGATGCATGTTGTAACTATAACTACAGCTACAGCAACAAAAATGAAAATGTCTATTACCCCTGCAGACAGTTTCACTCATTGACAGTAGTCAAAGTGCCAAAGTGCAGCAAAATACTTTTATTATGCTTTTGGGTGAGAAACTGTTAATCGTCAAGTTGAAAATCTTTTGCAGAGAAAAGGCATCGGGATTTAATGACAAATACAGCAGTAAGTCATGGGCAGGGAAATGAAGAATGAGTAATAACCTTCATAATAAGAATTAGGCTCGGCCTAGTATTGAGCCCTGTAGTACTCCACAAATGAAGTATGAAGATTGTACAAGAGATAAAATGTCAGATTTCCACAGTAAGAGAATCTGTGTATAGCATCTCCTGCATGTGGCAGTGCTGTCAGTCTGTTTTGAAAACAGTGTTCCGTGCATTCAGCACCGAAGCTCACCAGTAATGACTAATTCAACCGTTAAAATACCAGTCAACTCAGGGGTGTCTCAGCTCAAGATCATCGACATTTACAAGGCAGTCTTACAAATCAAGTGCAGATACCAGCTCACTGTCACAGTAATCAAACAACGTTTATGTATACATATGTTCAGTGAGTCCGAAGATAATGTTCACATCAACAAGAAGTAGCAAAGAACGCTAATAAGAACATCCCTAAAACTTTTTAAGAACAGTCTCTGATCTAAAAAGATGAATCAGACAAAAAGACAAGGTTGAACGGTATATTGGTTGTTACTGTTGTTAACTTAACTACTAATGTAACTGGTACAAAGCTGAACGACACTGGGGGGTTCAGACAAATGGACAACATGAGTCAAGACATAGGTATAACTGTGATTCACTGACAGGTTTACCTTGCAGTCATGTTGTTTTCTGGAAGCAGAGGGACCTCCAAAACCTTGGTGCCGCCATGTATTTTCTCCTGGCAGGTGGTGGTAACTGTCTTCCCCGTCACGCGGTGGACCTGGTAGAAAGCATGAGGGCGAAGGTAGCGGTCGTCTGCGGTGCCGATGAACAACAGCAGGCTGACCTGCTGCTCGTTGTATCCGTTTAACTGCAGACATTAATTCAATCATACAAATGGTATCATGTCAGCAACAGACTAGTAAAGATGGTTTAATTTTAAAGGAATAATTGAGCATTTTGGGAAATATCTACCAACATCTATTAGACTCCCTAATTAAGATGTTGTATCTTTGTGTAATCTGCAAACGCAAATGTAAAAATCACAATTTGTGGTGGAATTAGTCATTAAATCGTATAATGTAAGTGCTGCTTTGCTTTCCCAGCATGTAATACTCACTCCGCAGGTTAATGACATGTTTAGACGTGTCAGACGAATCCTGACATATCTCAGCTTATCTCGCCAATATACTGGAGACCTTTCGTTGCTGTGTGGTCAGGATCACACAGCAACGAAAGATTAGATCCTCCTCAGAGTCCTGTTTTGTGGATTTTACAGGGACATAAAAATCACGCAGGAGACATCAGCTCGACCGTCAGTTCCCATGTCTGTTAACATTATGTCACAGTTCAGCTCTGGATTTCCTTTGAAACCACCTTCCTGTTTGTTTCTCCATCAGTTACCTGCTAAACCACACAAAAGCACACAGTCTCTTGCCCCCCCCCCTCCTGCCTTCTCTCTGCCACCTGTCACACACTCTCACTCAGGTCTCCCCCCCCCCGTATTCCTTTGTTCACATTCTGTCCTTTGACACCACACACACACACATCACTGAGGCCAATTCCAGGTATCAGGCCCAGTATTTACGGGCTCTCCCCGTCACACACATGCCAGACTGAAACACCATCACTTTATGACTAATTTCCTGCTACGTCACGCTGCACAGACTCTGCTTTTGTCTCTACTGTAAGTTGGTGTTTGACTCCCATATACCGGTCATCTCTTGTTCTTCCTTCACTCCAGGTCAATTCTTCTTTCTACTACGCTTGTTTTTTGAAGTTTTGTTTTAGTCTTCTGTATTAAAGCCTTTTCACTTACTTAACACGTCTCTCTCTTGGGTCCTACTGACAAATACGTTACACATTAAGCCCGTTTGACATTTACCACTGTGAGTTTTCACACATCTCGCAGGAGGAAGCTCATCTGGCTTCAGCATCGGCCTGAAAATTGTGACACCCAGAATAGCCACGCTGGTGTCAGTTACATACAAGGCCTTGATGGCGCTGTACTTGTCTCAGCCTGCCTCTGTTCTCTGATCCAGACAATACACGAAGGTTGTTCCCCCACAACATCAGCAAAACAGCAGTCCGAAACAATCTCACTCACCCTGTGAAAAATCACAGGGTGATCACAAGGATAAAAATCCCAAGTGGATCATCACAGGCTCAATCAGTGTGGTGCTTTTAAGGCTCTACGCAGAGTTTGAGAAAAATGAACACATGCATCTTTTCTTCTCTGCACTGACTCAAAACTGTAGGCACAGGGATTGTGTTCTCATTTTCTTTTTTTAGTTTAATAGAGCAAGGTCATTGCACATTTCATGATAGTTCAGTCTAAAATAAAAGGAAACTTAATATAATTTTAAGGTGAAGGTTACTGAGTGTGTTACCTTTATGACAGGGTGTCCTTCAGCTGCCTTAATGGATCCTCGGCTGCCCTCTGTCTCATAATGAGCCCTGTGGTAGGACTTGGGCTGGACCTCCAGTTTCAGCTCACACCGGTCAAACTGGCTGGGCAAAGGCCAGTCCAGAGGAGGGGGGGACAAGGCCCTGAATGGAGATAAAACAGACACGTTATGATCAAAGTCTGCATAACAACAATCACACTATTACGATATGTTTATTATTCCCCATAAGGAAAATTTCACATACTAACACAGATTAAGAAGAAGAAATCTAACTATGAAATATGGGACATAATAAGCCCAATACACAAAATACAGAAATACTGAGGAGAGCAACTATAAAGTGTAACTAGTCTGTGGGAATGATGCTGCTGCTGGCACTCTGCTCAAACAGTGATTCCTCAAAATTCCTACAGCTTGTAACCCTCTTAGCACTGGCAGAGCCCAAAATGATAACTTCAACTTCATGTCTGTTTAATCCAACCTAAAGCCCCAAACCCAAAGATTACTATCAGTTACTGAGAAACGCAGCTAATTTTCACATTGGAGAAGTGGAGATGTCAAACGTTTTACTTCACAAAGTACTTAAAAAGTTGGTGTTGATTACTGTTGTGTATATACATTATATAAATGAATTACCTGAGATAACCTTATTTTAGAATAAATTTAATAATTACAGTAAGTACACAAACAAAAGTCGCTAAATATGAAGGGGTTATAAATATATTTTCAAGACAAATATGAGATTTCTAAATAGTGACTTTAGTAAAATAACACCAACCCAAATAGAGGAGGGTTTCCAGGTTTGGGTTTGTTCCAGCTGAAGTGGGAGGGCACCTGCAGGAAGGGCTCCAGCCCAGGGTCTCCCTGACCCGCCAGGAGGCCCGGCTGGCCACCCGACTTCCTCCTGGTCTTAGAGGGGACATCCAGGTCATGGTAGCCAGACATTAGGAGGGGTCCAAGGCTACCAGGGGAGCTTCCCAACCAGGTGTCATCGGTCACGCTGCCCCTTGGGGAAGTGCCTGGTGTGGGGCTGGGTGAGTGGTGAGGAGAAGGTGAACGAGCATTGGGGTCAGCGCTGGTGTGGCGCCTCTTCCCACAGGGGGAGGTCGGTCTGGACGACGGCCTGCAAAGTAAGTCAGTACGAGTAAAGTTAATGTTTTTCTACTTCATATTCCTGTGCTATTCACAGAGTTTAAACAAACAACTGAAAATATATGAGCATCATAAATAGATCCACATGCCAAATGTCAGTCAGAAAAAAAAGTCTATTAATAACTTTTAAAAAAACACAAAAAGACATTTAAAACACTGGTCAAGCTAGAAACACACATAAACCACTGTCGGCATGAAGGGTGTTTCTCCCTCCACAGTCTACACATATCCACGGTATTTTCTAATAATACAGTATATGTTTAGGGAGATCATTTCTAATAGTTTGATTATTACAGGTTTCCAAACTCAACCTCTGCAGAGCTGTGGTCATTTCTAAAACCAGTATGATGTGTACCTGGAGTTGGGTTGTGGGTTCAGCCAGTTTTCCTCTGTGACACTGGTGCGAGGGGAGTGACAGGGTGACTGACGAGGCGACTGATAAGGTGACAGTGCCGGGCTAAAGGCTGAAGGATGCTGGTATTTTTGTTGCCATAACTCCACACCAAAAGCACCACCCCCACACCCTGGGGACCCCAGAGGTGACCCATAAGGGGATCCAAGGGCGAGATGGGCTGCATCGCACAGTTCCCCATCCACGTCATCATAGATTTGGGAGAAGGAGCCACAGGAGGAGAGGTCGGACAAGCAGCTCCTTGATGACAGGCTACTGCAGGGGCTCGGGGAGAGTGCCGGGTCCCGGTAGCATGGGTCCAGGGACAGGTAGAGCTGGTCTCTGGACCAGGATGTCTCAAGGTAGCCACCCTCTGCACCACCCACTGCCAAAGCTTCCTGGCTAATTTCCGTCTCCACATGATTGTTAGGAGCTATGGAGGTGATGTGGATACTCGGGCAGTCAAAGGCTCTGAGGTTCCCCAGGGCCCCATATTGGGGCCCCTGGGAATGGTAGCTGTCTGCAGTAGAGTAACATGGAAGGTGACTTTGTAGCTCCTGGCTGATAGACGGCTCAGCCAGAGCCTGTGTGGAGGAGGGAGGTGTCTTCACATGGAAATCGGAAGCTGTGAAGAGTAAATGGACCAACATGTAAATCAGGATCATTTGCATTGCAAACACACATATTTGTTAGCTCCATTCAGAGTACCACACAATGATCTTTACACAACCAGCAGACAGACAAAGAAACACCACAGCATTTTCCATGTTTTTTTTAGCTGAAAGGGTAAAGTAAAGTGAAACTGCTTACAGTGCAAAATATTTTAGTGGCTATTTAAGTGGCTACTTAGCTAAGCATCTCCTACATCAGCTATAAAATGTTTTTGTTGTGATATTTCTGTATTCAGATTTTATTTTACAATGTGGTTTATTTTTGTGTACATTTTGTTTTGACAGTAGGATATTTTTAGACCTTGTCTTGTAATGCAAGAAATTAGAAACTTAAACTTCTTACTATCTAACACAATACAGACCAACAACTCAGTAAAATATCTTTTTGGCACATTTAATCCCTAGAACAAATTTCACTGTGGTTCCTGCAGTTTAGCTGTTTCCTCTAGCTAGAGCTGCAAGATATACTGCATTAATCAACTGGTTGATTGCCCATACTGTAAACTGTCAACTTAAAGTCAAGGGTTTGGTTGAAAACATTGCATTATGTAGGAACTACAGTGAGAGAATTGTCAAGTCAGTTCAAATAAAATACTTGATAATTATATAATTTAGGTATTTCACCATCCACAGTCATAATATTGTAAAATAATTTAGGGACTCCAGGGAAATCTTGGTGAGTACTGCTAAATGTGCCTGACTGCCAACACTGAGAAATGCAACCTGAAACTCAGCTACACAAGGGAGGAGGCCAAACATAAACTGTGCAGACACACCGCCAAAGTTCTCGAGGTTTGAGCTCATGTCACATTAATTAAAAGCAGAGGAAACGTAATCTGTATTCAGAAAAATCCACATTTCAGCTTGTTTTCAAGAAAAACAGATGTTGGGTTCTCTGTCTGAAAGATCATCCAGACTGTTAACAGCAAATGGTGCAAAAGCATGGGATGTGATGGCACAGGAGTGCATAAGTGCGCAAGGTGTGGGTGACTTGAAAAGGTGTGAAATTACCATTAACACAGAGATATAGGTACATTTGGATTGTGTAATGTACTCCAGTAAGACTCCATCACCCACTGACCTCAATAATAAATATAAATTTTAACCTTGTGAAAGTAAAATTCACAGCAGAGCTGCTTTATTGGATTGAATTAAACAGTAGAGGTGTACCCAATAAAGCGGCCAGTGAGTGTATATACACTTGACTAATTATGGTGACAGATTATTACAGTTCACTTACACAGCTGCACACACTCCTCACCACAACACTACTATTAATACCCCCCTCCCCTCTCTCACACGCACACACACCCACCTTTCACGCTACATGCAAAAAAAAGCGTCAAAGCAGCAACTGTGATCTGCTTCAACAGCTCTGCTTGCTGCTTCTTTGCAAATAAACCCCAGTGTGCTGCATAGAAACAAATGAGATGTGATACAACCGAGAGGAGAAAGGGAAGGAGGCGGCGACAATGGCCCACCACCAGCTGTGTGCCACAGAGCGGTTAGAAAACCAGGAAGTAAAACCTACAGTAAGACCAGCAGACAGGCTGGTGAGACACTGTCTGTCATGAAGAACAACCAGCCAACACTGTCTGTCTATCTACAGTTAGGCCCATATCCAAGAGTATCACGGGGTTTTAATCATTTTTACTCTGTATGGTACCACACTGGATCTGATCAAGACTTCTTAATACTGTAGACTGTCTGCTTTAATTTAAGGGTTTTATTGAAAACACCGCAAATTTCAAGGTTTAAATAGTATTTCGACAACTGGTTTCTCAGCGTCTCAGCAAATCCCTTTCGTGGTGTGGAAAAAGCCGGTGTCAAAGTCAAAATGAACAATCAAGAGAAAACTTAACCAGATAAAAGTACACCGGGTTTACCACAACATGTGAACCACTACGACGCCTCAAAAACAGGAACACAAGAAGAGAGTTTGCCAAAAATGCAAAGAAGCCTGTAGAGTTGAACTTGAACAACATCCTGTAGACAGATAAGACCAAGATCAACTTGTGCCAGAATGACTAGAAGAGAAGCGTCAGGAAAAGTGAAGGGACTGGTCATGACCTGAATCTCCCACCTGATCTGTGAAGCATGGTGGAGGTAGAGTTATGGTGTGGGCATGCATGGCTGCAAAAAGAACGGTCTTCTCTTGTATTTACTGAGGATGTGACTGTTGACAAAAGTAGTGGGATGAATTTAAAAGTGTTTAGAGCTATATTAATTCAATTCAATTAATCTTTATTTGTATAGCGCCAAATCATAACAAAGGTCATCTCAAGGCACTTTACATAGCAGGTTTAGGACCTTGCAAAATATAAGTGTATATACAGACCCATAGAAGATACGTATATTACCTTCTCAGATTGAGCTAAAACTAAAACTCAAGTCCTTTTAAGGCAATTCATATTCAGCAACTGAAAAGTCAGTCATCTGAACTGAAGCTCCAACAGAGCAGTATTTCACTCACTGAAGAAAAAGCTGAAGGGAAAACATCCTGAAAACAAACAGAAAGTGAGGACAACTGCAGTAAAGACAAAATAGAGCTTCACCAGTAAAGAAACCTGTATGGGCTCTAGACTTTCAGCAGGCTGCAAAGAATTTGCAACTACTAATTAAAACTACCTATTTAATTTATGATTATGTTAGTTTGTCCAGTCTTTGTGACCAGAGCATTAAATTCTACGAGACATTTTTTAAGTCCGATAAACTTCACTACTAAACACGCCAAATACATGTTTAATATCTGCTTCATGTGGACAAAACTGGTGGAAAAAAAAACCATGTCAACAATGGCTGCCACCAATTCTGCTGAATTAAACTGAACTTTCAACACAGAGAGGTACTTTACCAAAATGTTTTTTAACTTAGCAGTTTAACATGAGGGGTGAATTGTGAGACAATCAGTCATCAAGAAACTGAAAACATTTCCGGGATGCTCGGACAGACTTTTTAGTGCTTGTTCTGATCTCCATCACCGATTTAATGACACTAACTTGATGCTTAAAGCAACATTTAAGGACATGTGAAGCCAGTTCGACTCATGTGCAACGGTTATTGTCAAGAAACAATTAGGGAGCAATTAGTTAGCTAATTCCAGGTGCGAAGTTCTGGCAAAGATTAAGTAAGGAAGATCTTTCAGAATATTCTGAGAGGCTCTAAAGTGACACCATCAACATCCAACTGCCCACATATACACACATTAATAATATGAACAATAAAATGAACATTAAAATGCTGCCTTTGACACGGTTAATCACCAGACTTTTTCACCACACTGTCAGATTTAGGAATTACAGTAATCGTACTGAATTGGTTCTCCTCTTATCTTGAAGACAGGTCCTTCCAGGTATCATGGGGAGGTGAGACATCCACACTCTCTAGGGTAACCACAGGGGTCCCACAAGGCTCTGTCCTTGGCCCCCTTCTTCTCTCACCATACACTCGCTCACATCATCCAATCCCATAGCTTTTCCTGTCAGTCCTATGCTGATGACACTCAGCTCAATCTGTCTTTCCCACCAGAGGATACCACTATTTGAACAAAAATGTAAGCCTATCTCTCATACATATCGGCATGGACGTCTGAGCGACACCTCAAATTTAACTTATCCAAAACTCCTGATCTGATCTTTCCTGGCAACAACTCCCCTCAGCAAAACATCTCAATTCAAACTGACTCGCTACTGCTGACACGTACAGAGTCTGAAAAAAGCCTTAGAGTTTGGATAGACGACCAACTAAGTCTGAACGTTCATGTAGCTGGGACCTCCAGGTCACGCAGGTTCACTCTCTATAACATTCGTAAGATTAGGCCTTTTCTCTCACACCAGGCTACACAGCTCCTTGTCCAGGCAATGGTCATCTCCAAACTCAACTATTGCAACTCTCTCCTGGCTGGAGCTTCTGCAGTCACCAGCAAACCCCTCCAGATGGTCCAAAATGTGGCGGCCCGCCTCATTTTCAACCAGCCGAAATACATCCATGTCACACCTCTTCTCACCTCTTTCCATTGGCTCCCAGTAAGATAAGATCATCCTTTATTAGTCCCACAAGTGGGAAATTTGCAGTAGTTCGCATTGACTTTAAATCCTCGATGCTGCCTACAGGGCTGCAACACCATGTTTAAGAAGTATTTCAAAATGAGTCTCTCACACAGCTGATAATGTCACTTTAGCGCCTACTTCACTTAGATTTATTTTATGTATTTATACATAGCACATTCTGATTTTATTTATTCAGAAAATACTGTCCTGAGCACCACTTATGATGTAAAAGAGATCCACAAACCAACATGAAAACACCAACGCAACAGTGAAGTATGGCGGAGTCAGCATCATGATTGGAGTGGACAGTGAATTCCCAAGTTTTCACAAGGATCCAACAGAATGAATATCACGATGTCTGCCTGCAAGCTTAGAAAAAACTGCAGCAGGATAATGACCCTAAACATCAGAGCAAATCTACAGACTTCAGAGAGGCAAAATCCACCTTCTGAAGTGGCCCATAGCCCGGAGCTCACCCCATTAGAGATGCTGAAGCGGATCTGTGAGATAGAATGGTCCAAAGTTCCTCCTGAACGTTGATCAGGTTTAATCCACAGCTACAAGAAGAACATGTTTGAGTTTCTTGCTGCCAAAGGTTCATCAACCAGTTTTTAAACCACTGTTTCACTTATTTTTCCACCATCACTGTGTATTGAATATGTTCAGTAAAGACATGAAAGATCAGAAATGGATGTTCGCAGGAAGGGAAGACCAAGAGTTACCTGTGCTGCAGAGGATTCATTCTCTCAGAGTCTCAGAAATTGGAAATTGATGCTCCTCAGATTACTCAAAAGTGATTCCCAACAACTGCTTTGAGGAGACTTTGTGACTCAGGACTTCATAGTTCAATCGCTGCAAAGGAACCACTGAAGGAGACCAGTACAAATAACAGAAACACAAGGACTGGACATCTGTGGAACTCTAAAGTGATCTGATGATTCCAAATTTGAGATTGTGAGATGAGGAGAAGGTGAACAGATGCACACAGTATGTGAAACAAGATGGAAGATACGTGATGGTGGCTGTTTTCAAATCGTCTCCATTTTGGACTGACAAACATCAAACGTCTTTGAGATTACTCTAACTCTTTCCAGCTACATGCAAATCAGCAACACTAGATCGTATCTCTTCTGAGGTCTCTTTTTGTGAGACATGACCCACATCAGTTGACGCTGCTTGTGAAGAGCACACTGAGATGTTTCTATAAGTCAATGTGTGTCTAAACTACTCCTCATCTTGTTTCATTGATTGGACTCCAGGTTTGCTAACACCTGACACCAGTCTGTGTGTAGTGACAGGAGAAGCCACTTAGGTTTTCCACCACCTCTCTGTACGTTTAGTGTGTGTGGTCAATAAAGACACGAGGGATCAGGACCGTTTGTGTTAGAGATATTGTGTTTGTTGAGATATGTGACTTTGGTGAAGATCAGATAATATTTCATGACCAATAAATGCAGAAAAGCAGGAAAATGAAAACAGTTCTGCTTGTCGCTGTATCATCAAGTTTTAATGAGTGTTTAGATCTGGTAGAGCAGGTTTCAGTAGATTTTATCTGAGAAAATATCAGCACAAAACACGACCAATAACTGATGCAAAATAACTACAGATCAATACAGGAACTACAGGCTTCTGATCGACCACACCACTTAATTCTACAGTTTTACTGCTGGGTGATTTCTTCAGCTTCTTATCCAGTTTAAGACGATAGAACTTCCTACTAGGATTTTCAAAACAAAACCCTGTATACCAAAACAATGCATGACGAATGAACGTTGAACAAATATGAGCTTTTCTAACATATCTATTTATTTACATCCACATGGAAAATGTCACTGTTTGTTAGCACTAATCCACAGCCACAGGAAACGTTTGGCAGCAATAACCTCAAGCACAGGTGGTTCAACCGGTTCTTAAAACAGTCCAACTTTGTATGTTTAATGGGTGTGTTCAGTGTGTCCTCATCAAAGACCAGGACTGTTTGCGTTTTATCAGCTCAGATATGTCGTGTCTGTGGAGATTTGTGGTCACATTTTAAGACCCATTTATGAAGAAAAGCAGAAAACTGCAAACAGTGCTAATAATTTTTCTACTTTTTTTAAACTGTATGCGCACACACACACACGGCCTTACAATACTTCAGTCCCAGCATAGAGTGGAATCATAAATAAAACCTACTTCGTTACTTTCCACCAGTGTTTACATCAAATGTTCTGCTGAGATTAAGTATTTTACTTTGAAGACATCCGAAAGCTTCCGGCGTTGCGCTGGCTAATTTCCGTTAGCTTAACGCAGTTGTCAAATTGCTAACTAACGTCGCTAAACGCCACGTACCTGTCGCCTGCCCGGCGTCCTCCTCAAAGATCAGTCTGAAGTCCAGCTCCTCCGCGCAGTTCGCCGCGGACATTGGACCCGGAGACACCAGATGTCCCCGGAGGGAGCCGTAAAACCGACCTGTCTGTCTCTAAACCGGACCTGTCTCACTCACTTCCATCCGACCGAAAGCAGAACTCCGCTTCAACTCAAGCGCCAAACACGTCGACAGGTTCCCGACTGAAAGTTGTTCACCGACGTCCACACGCTCAGTAACCGCGACCCCGCGCTGTGCAGCGGCGACGCGAACGTCTCATGTTTGCGTGAACTTGTTGCGTCGCTGTTCGCGTTGAGCTGCGGCGACTTTTACTCCGCTCCAGGTCGAGCCGTGTGCCGCGTTCACGGGCCCCTCGGAAACTGTGCGCATGAAACGCATAGTAGGAAATGAGTGAGTCCTGACGTCCCCTCTTAACACAGGTGGAACTTGGTTAAATGCTTTAAGTCAACTCATTTTACACTTGTATCCCACTACTCCACAGCTGCAGTTCACGACTCTACATAATATATGATGAACAGAAGGCTTTAAAGTACTTTTTTGCCATATTTCAAAAGAAAACCAATAAAACATTAAGTTTTGAAGTTTCTAAAATTTGTCTGTTCTGTGTCACTTTTTTTTCCTCTTGCACAAGTTCAGCTTTTCTCGTTTCGTGTCTGGTCAACAACAACGTAGATGTGTTGAAACATGACAACACAAACACATTTGGATCAACTCTTAAATTGAAATGTACTTTAAATGATTTGGAGGTTTTCAGTGCTCATTTTAACATATCGACAGTGGGGATAGGTATGTAAGAACGGTTACTCAAGTACTATATAGATACAATTTTGAGGTACGTCACTTGAGTATTTCAGAGGTAAATATTGTATTTTTACTCCACTACTTTATTTATGACACACACACGGAACAAATCTGGACCAGACTCAAACATTCATGTTCTCAACAGCATCAAGTTCAACACTAGTTAAAATACTACGACCGACGCCCACTACCTTACTTTTAAAAAGTACTTTTCATAGTACTTAATACTTCAACCTGAGTAAAGAATACAAAATATTTTCTTAGGCAGTTACTTCCACTGGAAACATTGAGTTGATGTACTACTGCCACCTCTGGGTTTCACACAGTATTGCAGTACAGCTTGTTGCTCAACTTTTCATTTCCAACATTTCTCAGCAAACATGAACGCACCATCAGGCCGGTGCTGACGTCAGGAGCTGGCTGTCTCCAGGTCTCAAGTTCAAGTCAGGACATCAGACCAAATTAAAGTACAAGTCTGGTACCTACAGTGGTGGACGGAGTACTCTGATACATTAGTAGTAGTACTACTAATACTAGTATACTCTGTATACTCCATATACTCTGTAGTCCTGCATTAAAAACCCTACTTAAATAAAAGTATTAAAATTAAAATAAGTATTCTAAGGAGAGTACTCACTACGCAGAGAGGGCAGAAGTAGACAAACCCAATGCTGAAGTAAAACTACAAGTACTCAACTAAAAACACCAATTCTTTACTTAAGTATTAAGTACATGCTGTAAAATGCAGTTTAACGCAGAAACACGTCACCTGAACGCAGCACTTTAACTGTTTCAGATGAAGAATCAGTTTTTATTACCGATCGTTTCTCATCAAACTTATCGAAGGTAACAGACAAAACAAGATGTGAAACATTCCAGAAGAATCATCCCACAAAACAGCGTCTGGAGGATTTGGAAGATTTTACTTTTAGTTATAAGAACCAGGAAGAGGATGAAACGCAGATACGAACACGTGGCACAATAAATATGACACGGTTAAACTTTTTAATCCAGTCTTAAGATGAAATCAGGACAGAAATGATGTGTTTACGGGCCCATCTTAACTCAGGATTTTAAAAGAACAAAGCTCCTCTGTGTAAGGCACCAAGGTTAAAATGATGTGTGTTCCTCTGACACATGGGTACAGATGAAACCTTAGCAGCAGATTCAGTGGAAGACTGCACCCGAACACGTGAAGCAGGTTTGAACAAAGCAGTTTAAAAAATAACAAGAATAAAAAAATAACAGTGGAGAAACAAAAAGTCGAGTCGAGCAGCGAGCAGCACCTGAAGGTAGAGTTCAGTTTTCAGTTTGTGTGCAGGAGAAAAATCACCTGCAGCCTCTGACAGCAGCTGGTTTCTTCTTCTTCACGTCTTTCACTGTTCTCAGAATCTCTCCTGATTATCTGGGGGCGTCCGCTTCGTGTCGGCCACCGTTGGCCACCTCTGAGGTTTCCCCTTCCTGTCCACTATCGGCTACGTGTCGCTTCTTTCTCTCCTCTTCGTCAGCCGTGCCGTTCACCACCCCCTCTCTCTTCCTCTTGCAGACCAGGCCGGAGTCTTCCTCGCCGATACGACCCTCCGGGACCCCCAGGACTCGCAGGCAGACGATGGCGGCTGCCTGCTCAGCGAATTTCTTCGACTTCTCCCTGAAAATGAGCGTTTATCATGGAATGCATCAGCAGAGGACGAGGAAGGGTTAATGTGACCTGCTGATACGACTAAAACGTGCAGACTGACCACAGCGAGGACCTGTATTTCTTCTCTGCCACAGTCACAGTCGACTGAAACGCTCGATCCTGAGAGCGCTGCACCTGAAAACACAGACACAAACATCTAAATAAATCGGCTATGAAACTCGGTCAGTTTCTGACCCTCTGCTTGGACTTTCAGGAACATTTTTGTTTGTTTCTTTAAGTCCTGCTGTTTGGTACAAAGTGAACACATCATTTGTTGCAGTAAATCTTCTTTCTGCTGGTTAACACAGACACAACATACGTAACGTGTAAGTAAATCCAATTAAACTCATCAGATCAGCTCCAGCATCAGTCGGACTCTAAATCTGTTTTATAGTCGGGGTTTTCTCACCGTCTCGTAGAGAGGCTGCTCCACTTTCTCCCTGCGGCTCCACTCCAGCAGAAACATCTTTGGAGTGATGTGAGGTGGATACTCCCTCCTGCAGCCCAACACAAAGAGTCAGTCTCGACACAGGGCTGGATCTAACCGAGGTACCGTTTTTTGGGCTCAGGACCTTCGGTTCTTATAGTGAGCGAGTATTTAGAGCTTTGTTCCAAACACACTTTAATGTAGTGAAACTTAATTGAGTCTGTTGTGTTTCATAACAAAGTAAAACTAAACAGAAAAATAAAATAAAATGTAAGAAGGTTTTAACACTGACGCTGATATTCATGCAGTAAACGCTGAGAACCCACCGTTCGAACTTGACAGACATGGTGGTGACGTCTCCGTCCACGACCGGCCTCTCGGGCTGGCTGCCGCTCTGCAGGGCGTCCCTCCGGGCCTGCAGCTGTTCCTGAGTCTGCTGGTAAAACGTCTGCAGCCCGTACGCCTCGCTACAACCACAGGGACACGGCAGCACACGTTACATCAACACCACCTCAGACCAGCTCTTGTCCAGGAGTCCAACAATGTCCCGTACCTGATCTCGGCGTTGGTCTGAGCCGCCTGCACCTGCTTCCCCAGAGGAGACTCAACCTTGTCTCTGAGCATCTGGCACAAACAGTACTTTGTGTTGAAGGCGTGGTTGTCGTATCGGATCGCCTACAAACACGAGCAGAGAGACACCAGCTGAGAAGACACCTGCTGGCTGGAAACTACAACTGGAAACCACAGGAGCAGAGCTTCTACTGCTTCAACAAAGAGGAAATAAAGACGCGTTGGTGACGTTTTTACTCGCGTGACGATGAAATAAAACCTCTTATAACAAACTTTAAGACAGGAGACGAGAAGGTGAACCAATTATTCAGCAGATGACGCTGAAACCTGCTGTTTCCTCCCAGGTGAGAACTCGCTATCTGACGATAAAAATAACCAGGTTTCAGACTTTACGAGTCAGATTAAATGATCTTGAGACTCACGTATCTGAGGTATTCCTCCATGACCCTCTCCACAGGAAGAGGCCCCTGGCTCCTGAACACCGAAGCGTTCCACATGGCGGCTCGGGCCAACATGACCGACGAGGCGCCGGCCGCCTTCCTGAACTCCTCGACGTCGGCATTGGTCTTCACCAGATCCAGTGAACCTCCGCTGCACAGACGATGGATTTAACGATGGTGAAACCGTCTCTGAAGACGTGTGTGGACTCAAACATCCATTTGAGTTGTGTACTTGCTTACTTGGCGATGACGGGGATGGAAACAGCCCGAGCGACGGCCTGGATGTAATCGCAGTGGACAGGATGTCTGGGACGCTCCTCCTTAAACCTGAGCGCATCAGTCAGACAGTGTTCGTGTTAGTTTCACTGTAAAGAACAATTATCACACATTTTTTCATGTGACTCGTTTAATCCGGATGTTGTTTCAGACCGTCCACTGTCCCCGTTTAATAAACTAGTACCATGAAGATAAAAAGGTAACTGGTAACTAATCACTTTCTACAAACACCAACGTCCAAAGCTGCATGTAAGAGAAACGCTAACGTGTCCCTGCAGGGTGGAGGTGTGATGGAGCAGAACGAGTCACGACAGGGAGGAGAAATGTGTCTGAGCTGACTCAGTGTGTGGACTGTGACGGAGGTGGTTCACCTGCCGTGGACGGCGACGGCGGCGACACCGGTCCTCTCGATCATCTGGACCAGACTCACTGTTTCCTCCAACTGGAACCAGTGAAGAGCAGGAAACCAGTAAGAAGCTACTGAGAAACTATCTGATGATTCTGCCTCTGACTTTATACATTATAATGAATCAATTTATTCTTCAGATTTCTGCATTAAAGACATTTTTAATAAATAAATTTAAAAAAAACAACTAATGAATCAACTAACAAAGAGAATTTTGTTTCTCTTACCGAAGGCAGAATCCGAATTTTACACGTCACCGGTACCAAAACTCCTGTGATGAGTTTCCTGAGGATCTGAGGAAGAGTTCAGTTATTTTACTGCACTTCCAAACACATTCAGACACATTTTAAAAACCTCACTGAGAAGCTGATTAGAGGACAACAGTCACAGGACAGGACGTTTATAGATGAAGCCACCAGCGGCTTCATGTTTGGGGATTCTGGCTCCTACCGAACACACCGGACCCCCCAAACTGAAGCTGACTCAGCAGCAACATCAGTTAAACGTGAGAGCATTTACATCTTTTTATATTTATCATTATTCTGAATATTTGTTCTGTGTGAAACCAGGTTTGTACAGTTAAGAGACGCCTGATGAACCAGAGAAGAAGACGCAGGTGTTCACGTTACTCACCGCCTCGATCTTGTCGGGCTCTGACAGAAGAGCAGCTCCCATTCCTCCCTGCAAAAGGGCAGAGGTCAGTGAGAGGTCAAAGATCAAGCAGAAAGGAGGCTGGTTACTGACAGGTAGGCGTAAAAAAATGATAAAAGCCAGAGTCTGGTGGACGGTAACATTTTCAGTCCGTGTGTTTCTCTCTCTCACAGAGTGTGGTTTTGGGCTGTTTGGGCTCGGCTGTTCAGGCCTCAGCGAGTAAATGTAAGGGCGTCGTAAACCTGTGAGACTGGTCAGACGTCTTCAGCTCATACGCAGTAGTCCTGTAACTCTTTAAAACAACGTTAAAGACATCATCACCGATGATCAGCGACCTGAGCAGCATCTCACCTTCGTGGAGTATTCCTTTGGGCAGCCCATGTTCACGTCGATCGCAGCCACGTCCTTCTCCCTGCACGATGGAGGAACCGTTTAAAGCTTTTTTTAAAATCACACAAAACTGAAGAAAATCTCCGGGCTGAACTGTTGCTCAGACACTGGTCTAAAGTAATCTAGACTCAGGGAAATTTCAAGAAGCATTTTTCCCTATTGTGACGTTTTATGAACTGAACGTTTTACTGAGAACACAAACAATCATCAGACTAATCGATGAAGAGAACTGTTAGTCGCAGCGTCTGGAGCTTTAAACTCACACGAGCTGAGCCACGGTCAGCGCTCGGTCGGGGTTGGCGGTGCCCTGAAAAAAAGAGGGAAAAAAAGAGTCACTGGTCTGACTTCACCTGACAGGAAACCAACGAGAGGAAAATCTGTTCTCACCATCTGGAAGACGACTCTGTCCTTTTCCCTCTCACACGTCCTGAACATCACTCGATCATCTGGAGCCACAAAATCCACCGTCTCCAGCACATCTGACACACAACAAGAAGCAGCTTGTGACTCGACCACACAGTTTTTTCCAGCTCACATACTGCAGCGGATCGAGTGTCTTCTTTTGAAGGGGGATCAAACCGACTCTTACCGTTCACCACCCTCCGACACTGGGCCATTTTGATGTCAATCAGCTCCTGGAAAAGATGCAGCAGAGTTTACAACGTGGCTCAAACAGTCAAAACGTTTCCACTGACTGTGTGTTCTGACATTTTGGATACGTGAGGAAGCATTTTAAACACGTCACAGTTTGGGGTGTGGCCATTTTATTAATCTTTAGCATCAGCAGAAACGTTCATTAACAGACTTACAGTATCTGTGATTTAACACTAACATAAAGAACAAGTTAAAGCTGAGTTAAATATGAGTCACTGAGTATTTGAAGTTCACAGGATCAGTAGTTGATAATTTGCTTGTTTGTCATTAGCTGCAGCCTCAGTTTTGAAGAATGACAGTAGAAGATATCTGGTTCTTTTACTGGGTCTAAAAGGCGACTGATGGTGTATCTCATTACAGATGTCAGCAGTGTTTTTAAATGACAGGTCACAACTGTCACCTGGAATCTGAGTCATGAAGCTCAGATTGAATCATCGACTGTCAGACAAATCCAGCTGTGCCAAAATAAAGTCCCCATTACATTAAAGATATTTAATTCCTTAAATTACAGTTTTATTCTCCAGTCACATCCTCCGTCCTCACCTCGCAGTAAACCAGATCAGCTCCATAGTCCAGAGCCAGCAGCCTCATGGGCAGAGTCCCGACCCGGACCATCGGAGCCAGGGCGGTGATGTTACTGAAGCTGAGGCCGCCTGCGGCCATCATGGAGGCTCCACACAGACGACTCACCTGTAAACTCATTTCCTTTAGTACAACACACTCACGCCAAACTCCTCTGAAAAATCTGTTGTTTTAAGGCGGTTGATATTAACCAGGTGAACTTCGCGGACGGCAACTAACGACGCTAAACTTATTTATAGACTTTATTCTTTAACCTGGAGAATAGTTACAGCAACATGTCACAAACTGAACAAGTCATTTCAACTGCCATGTAGTTCAACTAACGTTAGCTTCTCCTTCAGGTTAGCCGATTTAACAGGCTGTAACCAACTTTAACCTAATTTCTGGTCAAATATAAACGCAGCTAACGAGTTAAGCACAAGCCACATTAGCTACAGCATCATACTCGTTCCTAAACAGCCTAATGTTTGACTCTTTTGTGTATATGGGATAGTAAAAATGCAAGCAACTTTTAAAAATGCGACTTTTGCGAATGGAGTTTGGCTGAGCGGAGAGATTAGGGCTATGCTACTATATGCTAACTTTCCGCATGCGTCAAAAACACTGCATCAGCGTAACTAGCTAAAATAAACGTGAACACAGACGTGTTCGTGATAATATTCACGTTTGTGTCCAAACTGTAACTTAAATTCAGTGAACTCACCGGCACTGACGTGTGACAACAGCCGAACCGCGCGTTCACGTGAGGGGCGAGAGAGCAGCGTGCTGTGCTAACACTTCCTGTTTGGACTCTGACGTCACCACGACGTTATAGCTCGTCTACGCGTAGATCAGCGCTACATAGAGCTGCGATGCACAGAACCTCAGAAACGTGACAGAAGTACAAAAACGCAATTAAAAGTATTACACCTCAAAGTACTCTACAGTGCTTAAAACTATCAGTACTACAGAACTAAAGACATTTATCTGACTTCATGAAGTATTTTAAACTGTTCATAACATGAATGTTTGAGTCTGGTCCACATTTGTTTCATGTGTCTCATAAATAAAGTGTCAGCAGAAATGGAACATGTTGAATTCATGAACAGATTGAAGGAGATTTCTGAACATTTAATGTGAAAACAACATCAACATTCACAAACTGAACCTTTAGTTAGTATAAATAGTAACAGTATTCAGCACGACACCAGCAGTCCTGTTCCAGTTCATTCTGGATTTATTGTGCTGCTACAGTTATTTACTCGTTTTCACAAAAGAAAGAAAAATCTAGAATATGTCCAAGTTTACAACAGTCTCGCAGTGAACACTGTACTTTACAGTTATTTACAGTGAAAACGTGTCTTTATCACAAAACACCAGCTGCTGAAGCTGAAGGTTTTCCTGATCTTCTTAAAATAGAAAAGTCTTGTAGTTTAATGTAGAAATACTCCACTACTCCATTTAAGATTCTGAGTGACTTAAGTGCTACTTAATGTTCTGTAAATTATATTAAATCATTTATTTTAAAAAATAGACAATTTTCTGATCAAATAATTTTTAAACAAATTTTAGAGATTTAGAGATACAGTTTTCACTGGTCAAATGATTATATGATGCATAATAATGATTATATCTGAAATATAGTGGAGAGGAAGTACGATGCTATATGGAACAGAGTTTAAAATCCTGCTCCTCACTTATAAAGCCGTAATGATCAGGCCCCAACTTATCTTAAAGACCTCATAGAACCTTATTATCCCAGCAGAGCACTTCGCTCTCAGAGTG
>JAUYWH010000024.1:22828038-22866274 GCA_034779795.1 Ctenopoma multispine | reverse complement strand
TTTTCTCTCTCCTCTGTCCACTAACCCCAACCGGTCGAGGCAGATGGCCGCCCACCATGAGCCTGGTTCTGCTGGAAACTA
Organism: Ctenopoma multispine; assembly: GCA_034779795.1. Lineage (NCBI taxonomy): Eukaryota > Metazoa > Chordata > Actinopteri > Anabantiformes > Anabantidae > Ctenopoma > Ctenopoma multispine. The sequence continues at coordinate 22,866,193 of JAUYWH010000024.1, read as the reverse complement.
AACTGTAATAAATGACCTTATTAGTGGTTGACCATAATAATAATAATAATAATAATAATGATGATTTGCAGATTTTTCTTTTATTGTCATTAAAAGACGTGGATGTTCAGAAAAGGTGTGTGTTTGTTAAAGTATAACACTGAGGTCTGCTATCGGTTTGTATTTACAGTATATAATAATTCTTTACAGTATCATTACATATCTGTTATTATTTGACTATTTACAGGAGCATATTGCTGAAAAAAGATTTTCTCAATTTTCTGTTATTACAAGAAACCTCTGCTGGTCACATTATTATGACATGCATTTTTTTCTCTTCATTACAAGATACAAATTTATGTAGTTTTTTAGGGAAACAGAATAAATATATTGTTAAATGACATAAGAATAACACATAACCATGTAGAGCTAGGAGCAGTTATATGACTGATGGAGAATCCATTTTTGTTAGATTAACATCTGCTAACCAACACACTGAATGGTGCCCAATTTGGTCTGATACCAAATACACATGGAGTGGCTTAAATAAGACTGAACGTGTTTATCTGTCATGTTGTATGATCATTTAACTTCAGTTTATTCAGGTATTAATGGACCTTTCTTACAGTGGCCCCTAGAAACCAAGCACAAAAGGAAATATGCTGTAATTTAAAAAACACATACAAACGGTTGCTAATGTAAATGGTTTTATTTACAAAAGGAGATCATCACTCCCCCAGAGTCCTGGAGAACTTTCAGTTTAGGATCATCTATTTGCACCATTTTCTTTTTGCACATGCTTTTTCTATTTGCTGCATTTTGCGATTTGCTGTGTTTTTTTTCTTTGTGCTTTCTATATTTGTATGTACTGAAGCTTTCTTGTTTTAGTCCATGAGTTGACCAACATATATATTGTGTTATGTATTAACAATACTAGTTTTGTGAAATAACAAGAGTTTTATGAAACTAAGTAAAGTGAAAGTTTCTTTTTAAGATGAAATAAATTGATGTCTTGTAATAATGAGAAGATAACGAATGTTAAAATAATGTAAAAAAGTGTTAGCAATGCTTGCTAACAGGCTAACAGTTTAACATTCAATTAAATCAGTTTTGACAGGAAACAGAATCACATGTGCCTTATTAATTCATATAATTAGTCACAACACAGAGCCAGATGTTATCAAAATTGGTTCTGTAGCATTAGCAAAGGTTAGCCAACGTTATTCCAGAAGTGGCTCCACAGGGGCAGTATTTATAACATATAACAATTCTGACTCAGTCACATTAGCATGACTCAAATATGAAGCAACAGCCTTTTAAAAATCTTCCTTTGTGAAAACGTAATCATGGAGATAGAGCTGCAGGGATGTGAGGTTATTTCTGCTCCTCAGTACCATCACATTATAAGTCATTAAATCAGTTACAACAAAGCAAACTGATGTGGACTCAGGTGAGAGCAACAGCAGGTAGAGTAAACAACTTTGTTAAGAGTCGTCTCGGGGATTCGATGAGGCGCCATCTGGACTGTTACGAGAACCCGGAAGACCATGGTGCTTTTCAAATAATCCAACACAATACATAAAATATATATATATAGCAAAATATAGTAAAATCTAATACAGTAAATCAGTTAATAAACATTTGAATATACAGTAAAAACCTTTTCACACTAAGTACCAAAAATATTATGTGGGATGTCCTGAAGCTCAAGAATATCAGTGTCCAGAACGTTATTGATCTGTTGCTACATTTAGCCTAAAATACACAAGAAGAAATCTACCTGAGAAAATCTATTTAGTTTCAAGGAGGGAAAATCACAGAGCATCTCCCAGACGGCACATCTCATGGGATGTTCTTGGTAGGCAGTGGAGTGGTCAGTACCACTGTGGGCTAAGGAAGGACAATCAGTGAACCACTGACAGCGTCACAGATGCCAAAGGGCCACTGATGTACCTGGGGAGCCAAGGGTTGCCTCTCTTGTCCAATCCCAAAGGAACTGCTAAAAAAATGTGATGCTGACTATTCACACAGTTCTCCGTTCAAATTCCCCAGATCTCAATCAGATCAAGCGTCTGTGCTGGAAAACCAACTCTGAAGACCCCACCTCATAATTCATAATGATTTGTTTATGCCAGATACCAAATGACATTTGGCAGGTCTTGAGGAGTCAGAGCGGTTTTCATCATAAACCTATTTAGGCATTATGATAGTTGGATTTAATGGTTTTACTTAATGAACATGGTTTTGCCAGTTTGCTGTAGTGACAGAACCCTGACCATAGCACAAAGGCTGTTGAAGCAACATATTAATGGTGTACAAGGTGTTTCTTCTTGCTGTATTCGGACTGACAACTTGTTTGGGTCTTTGTGTGAAAAGGCTTTAAGGCACAATAAAACACCAGTAACATTCAGAAGACATAATGCACTGTCAGTTGGTAAAAGTTCAGCCACATTACAAAAGAAGAAAAAAAAAGGGTCCAAAATGGGAATAAAAGTCATCTTCACATTGCAACACTGTTGGCATTAAGTAGTTGTATCTGACGACTTAGTAGAAAAAGGAAAAAATAAAAAGTTCAACGACCCCATGCAGTAGAGCAGGCGTTTCCACTTGACTGTGGGGAAAAAACTGAGTCTTAGAGGGTCAGAGATCAGACAGGAAGCTCCCAGAGCAGGAACATTTACACAGCAACAGAATAAAAACAGGAAAAAGAGAAAAGAGTTTTAAGAATTGGCAGATAAACTGCTCCCGCCTGATGACCGGTCAGTCCATTCTGGAGGATTGGCCACCTCGATGGGGTCAAGCTGAGGAAAGACCACGAAACACAACCTCTGGCCCACGTACGTCGCCTTCTCTGCAGGAAAACACGAGTCAAGAGTTAGATGTTATGAATCCAAAAGCAGGGCATCGGTAAAACTGTTGAATCTCACTGACTGTAGCATTTTATCAAATGTCTTTTTAATGGACATTATTAATGTCTCTTTGTGGTCATTTTAATTTCCTTATGGTATTTTTGTTTCTCTTTGTGGTCATTGTGAGTCACATCATACAGATATCTGGGATCAGAGGCGTCCTGAACATTCGGGTCCTGGGCCTGTGGCCTGTGCCCATCCATACATGGGTCACGATACGATACGATACGATACGATACGATACGATACGATACGATACGATACGATAAGATACGATAAGATACGATAAGATACGATAAGATACGATAAGATACGATAAGATACGATAAGATACGATACGATACGATACGATAAGATACGATAAGATACGATAAGATACGATAAGATACGATACGATAATCCTTTATTAGTCCCACAAGTGGGAAATTTGCATTGTCGCGGCAGAAAGTGGACAGTACAAAATAAAAAGCAGCAAACATTTAAAAACAATAACTGATTAATTACATTAATTACTTCCTTATATACCTATATGCCAATAAATTAATGTGCTCAAATAATTGTCATTTAATTTTAATTATTGTTCGATTTCTGTCAGACTTCCTTCACTGCCAAATGTTTTAGAAACTTACCAATGAAGTTGTAGATACACTTTGGTTTTTCTTTCCAGTGGACGCCCAGGAAGTAGACGGGGACACCGGTAAGCATGATGACCAAACCAACGCCACAAACCACCGGCTCTGAGTACAGACTGAAACCCAGCAACAATGCCCAGAACATCAGGTAGCACACAGGCACCAGCAGAGTCACCTGAAGAAAACACGATTACAGGTTTCCAACAAATCATCGTTGAAGAATACCACAACATTTGTTGGTAATGGGATACGTGTGACAACATGGATAATGAGCTGTTGACTGGAACCTTGATTGGTCGGTACAGGTTGGGTTTCTTCCAGCGGTAGTACAGCAGACCTGCGATGGTGACACCGTATGACAGGTAGTTGATGAAGGAGACATAGTTGATCAGGTTGTGTGTTTCTCCAATGCAGAGTATAACGATAGTGGCAGTGCACTGAAAAACACAATAAGGCATAACAATGAATATTAAAGGTACACACCACCAATTTTACATGTTAATGCCAATTAACTACTCATGCTGAGTATTGCTCTACAACTTTTAATAGTAGAGTAATACTCATCCATACCATCTATCCCATGTCATTTACATCACATGGGATGGATGGTAGAGATGAAAATGGTTTTCATCAACGACTTGCATATATTCATGTCATGAAGACGGTTGTATGATGATGGTCGTATGATCGTTTCAACACTGAGCCTTAACGATATAACACTACATCTATCCAGTTTGGTTCTGCCTTAGTCTTTGGCTAATGTGAGGAATTCACAGTGACGTGGGAGACTGATCTGTGTTCATCCTACAGTCTAAGTGAACCTTTGTGCCAAATTCCTTCAAGGGATCCCTGTGATATCACATTCACAACATGGCACAGACAGGATGTCACAGGAACCTTTGACTATATTGAATCAGTTCATTCTTCAGTACAAGTAGATAATTGTGCCACCACAGAGTAAAGTAGTAATCAACAAAATCTTTAATCTCAATTTAGAATGTAATTAACTTGAGTCTTGGTGGATTTCGCCGATTCATATGTTGTTGATATTTGTTGACAGTCAGAGTAAAAACACCAAATGAAACCTGTACTGTAAAAAGAAAGCCTGTTCAAAAGAAAACCTCACAATGCTGTTCATAAACATGTGCATCAGGAAACAGATGCAGGGACTTTTAGATCACTGTCATATCAAGGTGAGACTGTACATACGCAGACCAGCAGGGCAGGGATGGGTGTACAGTTCTTATAGTGGATCATAGCCAACAGACTGGGCAGGTGGCCCTCTCTGGCTCCTGAGAAACACAACCTGCAGACAGAAACAGCACACTAACCATCAGCAGCCATGTCAAAGAGGAATGAACAACCAGAGCGCGGAGAAGCAGGTGGTGCGGCTCACCTGGAGGAGGTGAACAGGTAACCGTTGATCCCTCCGAAGGTGGACAGAGCCACGGAGATCGGCATGATGACAGAGAACATTCCCAGAAGCTTCTCCCCAAATGTCTGAACAGCAGAGCAACAGACAGAATCACTTAGAGATGTGAGAAACATCACACTTACAGTAATACTACTGCCCCAGTGTCAATAATTACAGCTTACATCAAAATCTAATATAAAAATTGATACTAGTATAGATACAACAGCTGCAGCCAACATCTGTGTGTGGTGGTCTTTCTTGACACCAAAACTCTGTAGTAGTTACAACAATCAACCTCCAATTTCAGGGGCTCAAAAGTATTTGGACAAATCATAAATTGTCTGGTTTAGGGGAAGAATCTGTTGGAGCAGATGCTGGTTTTCTTCCATGTACACATCGCAGCAGCAGCACACTCCAAAGTCAACTGTGCTACACCGCGGCCCAAACACTGTGCTCCACTGCCTCTAGATTTTCAACCATCTATCGCTCAGAGGAACCTTTGGCCACACGTATTGGTCAAAGCTATTCTCTGTTCTCTGTTCTGGCTCCACAGCGGTGAAATGAGCTCGAAAGTTTGAAAGGGATACAACACAATTTTACCCAATCACTTGGTTTAACAACAACTTCAGCCAAATGAATATAATGTGAAAACCTTTATTTGTTTTAAGGTGAATTTGGCTAATTAAGTTAAACGACTTCCATTTGGATGCTTCTGACAGTTCACTCGTCATTTAGCCGCGTTACTCACTACAGCCACGGCATTGGATGACAGCAGCTCCTCAGGGGACATGGAGGAGAAGTAGGCGATGTTGGTGAGCGTGTACACAAAGGTCACCAGTGGAATGGAGATGTAGATGGCACGAGGTAGATTCCTGACCGTGGTCATGCACAGATGAAAGCAAAAATCAATCAAACATGCATGAAGGTTGATCAGAGGCGCTTGAAATGAAAAAAAGAGTTTTTCAAACATTGATGTTGAGCTGTTTCTGTTCAGGAAACAGGTGGCTTCAAAGCACAAAGGTATATTCACCGTCTGGGTTCAACCACTTCCTCTGTAACATAGTTGAGGAAGTTCCAGCCGCTGAAGGCGAAGGAGGCCTGCAGGAAGGCCAGAGCGATCTGTCCAACTGACGGCGTCCTGTCCAGGGAAAAGGCCACCTGAGGAGTCAGAGCCTCGTAGTTTCCTAGAGAACAAGTCAGACTTTTATGTTTTGCTCCATCAGGCCGCACTCGAGCCTTAAGTCACAGCCTATGAAGGTTTACCATTGAAGATCTGGACCATGCCGACCATGATGATCAGACCAAGAGCCATCAGTTTCCCCACGGTGAAGACGTCCTGGATCCTTGTGGCCATACGAACACTGGAGCAGTTCACCCAGGTGAGCAGCACTGAAACACAAAAACTCACTGATTAAACATGCACAATGTCATTTGTTTAGCTGATTGTCTGTTTTTTTGTCATCTGAACATTTTGGAATTTAAATTTGGACACTGTTCTTCACGTGGTTTACTGATTTTTTCTGGCTGACTGCCTCATCTTTTCTAAATGCGTCATCAGGAGAACCAATTATTTTACCATTTTAACGTGTGCAGAGGTGACTGAAGACACAAGCTGAAACAACAGGTGCTAGATGTAGATTGTCTGTTTCAAAACGTCAGGAGTGAAACGGTTCAGTGTAGACCTTCCTGTTAAGGCTTTGGGAAGGTGTGGGTAGAGGGTTTGCTCCATGGTTTGTAACGCAGGTTTTTTGCTGTAAAGCCTGAGACATGATGACATGTCTTAGACATGACTAGTAAACTGACTTTGACATGTAAAAGAGGTGGAGCGCCCACCAATCACCAGTCACTAGCTGCAGTGCGTTCCCGCCTGCAGTGGGCAGCCTGTTGCCGTTGGAAGCAGGAATGTGGGAAACGAGCGAGGGAGGGCGTGATTGTTCCACCTCGTCCATCACTGTCACCGGCTCTGCCCCGATCTCTCTCATGGTGGCCTCGCTCTCCAACACAAAGACGAGCTGTCAGCCCCACAAAACAAAACACTTCCGTTGCGAAGGGTGAACAAAACGTGGCAAGGCCTCCCCCTGTCATTCTGCTACGAGGAGGCCAGGCAGAGCTCACGTTCCTGCATCCAGTTCCAAAAAACAAGAGTGAATGATAGCATCAGAGGAGAGGAATCACAAGCTGAAATCCCACTGCTTCACCTCCCTGACAGGACATTAGTTACAGACAAAGAGGTCGTCTGGATTCATGCTGATCTCCAGAAAGACAGCAAGCAGCTGGGTCACCTGACAGGTCCACACTGACTTATATAAAGTCAGCGCAGGGCTGGACAACCCTGCAGTCTCCGCTGGTCTCTTCTGTCTGTCACAAGGACCACGGCAAACAAAGGCTGCTTTAAAAATGAATCCGTTTGGAAAACATACAGTCATTGTGCTGCACGTTTTACAGTGGCTGAGAACTTTAGGAACAGATGCTGCAGCAAAGGTGAGCACGGTGGGGTCCTGAAGACCAGGGCTGTTCTACAGCACCAGGTAGAAAATCCTAACTATATCTACAATATTCAGTGCTACAGACAGTGGAAACCAATATGCATCATATCTAAGAGTAAAACAAACATCTTGATTTTTATCTTTGGGTATGAAAATATTTTAACTCATACATTTTTCTTTTCTGGTGGTTAAAGCTTAAACCTTTATGCACAAGAAGAATTTTACCATCAACCGTTTGCACAGGAATCAAACGAACAGACCAACAGTCTATTGATGAGATACTGTACATTACTATATGAATAATCAGAGTTAAAACATGAAGTCTTTCATTCATGATGCAGATTTACTATAAGAAAGTCCGAGCTGCATCTACGTTAGAGAGAGACTGTAGATGGAGAAGTCACTCACAGAGACAGGTGGCAGACAGCATCCGTGTGGCCATGTACGGAGGAACGCAGTTTGGGAAGACGGGCTGCAGGACGTAGCTGGAGAAGGTGAGGGCGATCACAGCCAGCGTGGTCGGATACATGATGAGGACGGCGCTCCACAACAGGAGGAAGCTGGGCGAGACGAGGACATTGAATGACATGAGGGAGATTTTAAAGTCTCTGCACATCGAGTGAGACAGTAAAACAGATGGAAAAACCGTGAACACGTATTAGATTATACACACGAATGCAGTGATTCATTTCCATTTAGGCTGTGTCTGAAGTCATAAAGTAAGAAGAACAGAAATGGACAGTAGACAATAAAGACTCTGAGAAGCGAGGATGGGTTATGTGCATGAACATGTGTGAAACAGAAATGTTGAGTTGTGTATGTGAACAAACTCAGCAGAGGCTCTTCACTCACCCCATCAGGCCTCCAAATATCTCCGTGACGTAGGAGTAGTCGCCTCCAGATTTGGGGATGGTGACGCCCAGCTCAGCATAACACAAGGAGCCCAAGGCAGCAATGCAGCCTCCAAGAACCCAAACCACCAAGGCCAAACCCACCGAGCCCGAGTGCTCCAGGACCCCCTTAGGAGAGATGAAGATACCAGAGCCAATGATGTTCCCTGAGGAGATGGAGAAGACGATGTAAGACACTCACAGGTGTAGATTTTCTGCTCAATTATATACTGTTATATGCAGTATATATCCCTGACATGCAGGTTTTATGTCCAGTTCTTCATACCCAGTAACTAAGTAGTAGGCACATGAAAACAGTTCTTTAACTGAAGTTTCTGAGAGAATACCAGCTCATTTTTTAGGAACTTCATAAACATGTTTATGCCATAAATGTAGAATTTGACAGCTGACATTTCAGTTTTAATCTGAAAACAACAGAAATGTGTATTTTAAATTCAGAAATGTTGGGAAACATATTTACACGTCTACAAACCTTTTCACACCAGAGATCTCCAACATCTCTGCTGCTGCTGCCTAAAAACTCCAACGAGACTCCTGAGCAACTGCAGTCACACAGTCCAAACTGTGAGTTTATGCAGAGGACATTAAAGCCAGAGTGACTTAGAGGGAGAGGTGAAGGCCATCACTCAGGCCGGGACAGTCCCTTCGGCCCAGAGCCTCAGTATGCAGTGTAGAGTACCAGCAGATCCGACACATTCAGACTACAGCACTACCAGTAGCACAGCAGAAAGCAGCCAAGTGGCACAGACAGCCGTTACATAACCAGACATAAATTATCTACTGCAGACCGCAGAGGTGGGAAGTGACCGACTCACCTTCTGCATCACTTTATTCCTACAGCTCCCGAACAATGACACGCAGTAAGAAACTAGTTGATTTAGTGTAGTTTAATGTAAGACACACACGACTTCTGCTGCTGAGCCCGATCCAGTGAGTGTGCAGAGCTGCCAGCTCGTTCTCTCTGTCTCCCCGCAAACGGAAAAGGTGCTTCAGCATTCTGCACACAGGACTTTCACAAAGTTACTTCCTACAGCCAGCAACAACAGCTGAGCAAAGCCAGAGCAGGAGGGTAGAGAGCCCACATAGCCAAGACCCAAACCCAAACCCAAATCCAGTCTCTGGTCCAAAGTCACACCAGTGGCATCATGAGGCTGTAATGCTCATTACACAACAGAAGAACCGTTGGAGGAAATAAACTGAACACAAAGACGTGTGATGAGCAGCAAATATGGATGATGGATAATGTGCTGCTAAATGTGCAACATCAACCTTAACGGACGGACTCGGCTCTCGTTCAGACAACACTGATGGCGGTTGATGCAGGACAAGTCTCTGACTGTCCTTCGGTGGTCCAGTCAAAGACCACACTTAAACCCCTCCTCAAACTGAAGGTGGACCTAAAGGTGGCGGTTCATATGGCGTGGTGTCCCCTTTTACAGCCCAGCAGCACCAGACCATCACACTGCTTCCACCATCAAACTCAGAGTTGGTGATAACTGTGTTAGAAATATGTTCTTTTTCTTTAAATGATCAGCATCCTCGAGTTGGCTCTTCTCTAGTGAGGCTGAGACTGATCTTTCTGTTGCAGGTAGTGTTTAATGAAGCTGCCCATCCGGTTATAGGGTTAGGGTTTTTCTCCACAGTGTTCTATGAGATCTTCAGTTTCTTGGAACAGCCTTCATTCCTCAGAACAAGAACAGACTGACGTGTTTCTGGCCAAAGACCGTCGGTTTTATTATTTGAACGGTTTTCAGCTGTGCCAACATGCTGCTGAATGGTTTGTCAGTGATCAGTTAACCTTTTAAATTGGTTAATGTGCATCAGCAAACACAACATACCACTGGAACACAGGACTAATGTTTGCTGATGATGGACCTCTGTGGAGAGTGTCTGTAATCCAATTTACTCCAGTTACTCGTTGTAACTGCTGTTGTGTTAAAAGAAGGACATTTCTAAATGAGCCCAAACCTGTGAACTGAAAACAAGAGCCCGTCTGACTAGTTCTAGCTGTGAAGTTACAGACACACGAACATGAATGCACAGATTGTCTATTTACACCTGTATCACTGTGTGTTACTACTTTGTCGGTGCCTGAACCATCTCAGTCAAGCAGCCGATTCATTCCTGCATCACGTCCTGCAGCCGGACCCCCTGCAGGCCTCCCCATCCGTCCAGCCTGGCTGATGCTCACGTTTACTGCGCTTAGGTTTAAAGGTGCGTGCTGCTCATTCAGCCTCAGCACACAATCATCTTCTGCTTCACCACCAGCCTGCTTCATACATTTCAGCCACGTAAGCACCGGGACTCGGTCTGACCTGCACCCACATGCACACAAACATGGAGTCCCTCGTTTTTTATGAGCGGTGCCATTAAACTGATTTTCCTGGACCAGTGGACTTGTTAGTCCACAGGTCATTAAAGCTTCTGTCCACAGTGAGTAACGGATGGTTCCTGCAGCAGCATGTTACTCAAGCCAAACGACACCAACGAGTTCCTCAAACTTCTTCAGTGACACAGTGAAAGAGGAAAAACTGATCCGAGTCTTGTTTTCCTGACTCACCTATGATGATGGTGCAGGCGCTCAGCAGCCCGATCTCCTTCTTCAGAGTCACTCTGTCCGGGATTTTCTTCTTCTTCTTGGCCTCCGTCGCGGCGCCGTGCGGCCGGGAGCAGATGCTGCTGCTGCCGTTCTGTCCATCCATGTCCGCCTGCCCGGGTCCGGTCCGGTCCGTCCAGTCCACTGTGTCCTCCCTGTCCCAGCACTCCCAGTGCTCCTGTCCTCTCCTCACTCCGTATTCATGCAGACTGAATGGGCTGCGCCTGCGCAACAACCTGCCGCTGTCCAGGGCAGAATGTTAAATACCCAGGACACAGCGTGAGGCGTTCACGGACACCGGGGGGAGGAAGTGCCCTGATCACCCCCCCCTCTCCGACGGGGGGGTCGAGGCTTAAAAGGTACTCTCTCCGCACTGGTGGAGAGTATCTAAGTACATGTATAGACTTTTGAATGTACTGAGTATTATCTTTCTTCTGACTGAACACGTTGGGTTCTGCAGAAACTACACTTGTTCATTCATGGATTTTATAATTATAAAGTCACAGCCCCACAATGTGTAAACCTCATTTACAGGAGCTGCTAAAGTGCAGTAAAAAGTCAAATCTGTGTAACTGTGGTACTTCACCCTCTGGTTTGGGAACTGATGATACCAAGTGTGGTGGTTTAGTAAATGGAATATTTGTCCACTGTTGCTGGATGCAGGACGTCAGCTGCTCGCTGGAGTTGGTTTCTCTTCTTCATGGTGCACGTCGATGGATCCCTCACACGCATGAGTCGCCCATGCTGTGGGCTCTGATGCCGTTTGGATGATCTTCTTCGTCAGTGCCACGGAGAACACAACAACAGTTTTTTTCTACACACGAGCTGAGATGTGGACTCACTGGACCACTGAACACATTTCCACTGTCTTTCCATGTCCATCGGAGATGGGGAGTTGTTTCTGCACAGACCTGATGTAGCAGAGGTTCAGGATGTGACCGTGATCACAGTGGACAGTTTCTGATGCAGTGTTAGCTATGGTCAGACAACCAGTAGCTCAAACAAATGACATTTACTATGCTGGCTGCAGGTATGTTTTCATGTGTATTGATCTAATCAAGATGATGTGAAAAAAGTTTTATTTATTTTCATGTTGTTAAAGATTTATTTTAACTAAAAGCTGGCAGTGAACTTTTCTCTACTTTTATGGTTAAACCGATCTCTCCTGCATCATATCCCAGAATATTTGCCACACTGATAGTAAAGAATCTTCCAGCTAAACGCTGAGTCATTTAAAAACACGCCAGTCGAGCTCAGCACATACGATCAGCGACATTAATAATGAATGAGGGACAGTACAGTATTAAGCTGTTCCAACCTCCTGATCTCTGAGACGCATAAATGATTTTTATTCACAAATTTCTGACTGAATCAATTTTGTTCAAACTAACAAAAGGTTTGTTGTGTGTTTAAAATTATACAGCAATGTGACGTCTCAGTAAACACAGGAGATAAAAGATTAAAAAGGGCAAATGGATGCTACAAATGACAAAAGTGCAAAGTCTTACACAGAACAGGAATCCGACTCTGTGAATCAAGTGTTTTCTGCACTGGTCCATGAATCAACCCTCCTAAGCAAAGAGAAGGTTTTCAGAACAGCAGAGGATAAAGTACATTAGTTCCCTTAAGTCCAAACCTTCCTGGTAAGTAAAGACCCTGAGTTCTGTTGGGCACCGTCAGGTCCCAGCAGCGGTGGATTTGTGGAAGAAGTTGTGGATTTGTTGAGCGACAGCCTGACCCACAAAGGGCTCCAGTTCAGCGGGGGCGGCGTTGCAGAGCTGCTGGATGCTGGGGAAGTGCTGCAGCAGGGCCAGAGCTTTGACCTTGCCCACCCCAGGGACCTGTTGCACCAGAGCCAGGACCAGCGGGTCCCACAGCCGAGTGGAACTCTTCCTTCTGAAGGGGTTGTCTCTGCCCTCCCCGTGGACCTGGAGACAGTCACAGCAGATTCAGACTCCTCTCAGACGTTTGTAGATACACAGGTTTTCTATGTGTAAGCTCCTGCAGGTGATTGAGTCCACTGCACGTGCACAAGCCACTTTTCTACTCCCACGATTCAGCATGAACAATAAGTTCATACTCACAATTTGAGTGATGAGCTGTGAGGCCTCAGTCTGTCCGCTGACCGGCAGCAGAGTCAGGCCGAGGTCAAACACCACAAACGTCTGCACTGCTGAGAAGTACTGCTCACTCAGCGTTGTTTTCTCCACCAGAACCAGCTGCTGGAGGCTGCTGCTGGCCTTCAAGACACCAAAGACAATAGTTTAAACCTGAAAGTCTCACACAGAGAAACTTTGTCAGTCACCACCTTCATCAAACTCACATTTCTGTAGCGAACCAGCTTCCTCTTGTAGCTGTTTCCTGCTATAACGTCGCACTCAGACACGTAGAGGATGCAGCTTTTGTTGGGCAGGTGGAAATCTGCCGCACCGAGCTCATTCTCAAACAGGACTTTCACACCTCCACCTAAAGCAGATGGAGAAACATTAAAACTGCATCACACCAGTGTGTTTTAGGACATGTTGTCTCCACATGTGACAAAGCTGCAGGACTGTAGCTAATGCATGAAACTCCTCTCAAAAACTTAATAAACCACATTTTCCTCTTAGCAGGTGTCTTCGTTTATGAACAGACCTCGTGTCGGCGCTGATAACAGCGTTTATTTTCTCTAACACGTCACATTTTTACATCTCCACTGACAGTGAAGCTGGCGAGTGCGCAGTGATTGTTTAGCGAAGTTATAGTTTTATAACATTATTCAGACGTTTATTTGATGGTATGTGAGCCGAATTAAACATTGTGAGTAGTTTAAACTGAAAACGCGAACGTAATCAGCTCAATGACGTATATGTCGGTTTAGAAAGAAAAAAACTTTCAATGTCTAAATTTCTGAATGGCGTTTGGCCAACGTTTGTTACCTTTAAGCTACAAAGACGGACACGGTGGCTGGCTAATATGACATGTTGAAATGCTGTTACGTAGCTAACAAAGGTGTTAAATAACATCGTTATTTACCTTTTAAGTTCTGGATAAGTGATGAGTTTCTCCACTTGTCGCTGGAAATAACGTGTCCGTAAGGAGGAACCGCATTCAGCAGAACGGCCGTGTTGGCTTCCATGTATTTAAACGTCGTCTTAATGTGGTTAAAGACAAGTTTATTTGATATCAATTGAACTTCTCGGACTCACATTAACAGAGCATCTTAACCATTCCTGCCGCTGAGCTCAACATTCAAACGTTAACAAGCAGAAAATGTTTGTTTGGCTCCAAAAACGCCCGAATCTCTTCTTCCGGTCCTCGGTGGGTTCAGATGAGCGACTCGCGCCTCCACGTCGCCCCCTGGAGGACGGAGGGGGAACACGTGGTCTGCACAGGTAAACCGTTACCTTCACGTTAATATCAAAATATTATCACTTCATATGTGCTAAAAACAGTTTTCATCAAGTTAAACAAGTCTCTAAAAAGGTTTAAAACCCAAACAACAAACAGCTTCCGTTTCCATTTCTAATAAACAAGTTGTACTAAGATCAGGTTTTCAGACATATTTTCACTTTACAACATCTGAAAATCAATATTCAAAAATAAAATTAACTGTTATTAATTTTTTAAGTTTATTATTATTATTATTATTAACACAGAGAAGGAGACATGAAGACTCAATGTTCTTACTGAGAAATTCAACCACAGCATCGACACAAACATATTTACACAATATTTAATCAGACAGGAAAAGATCCAACTAAAAATCCTAATGACTGTCTCAGGGATGAATATTTGTACAAGTGACTAAATACTCTTAAATGAATTACAAATGAAAAAGTGCTACTGAAGAAAAGAAGACGTCTGCAGGCGGATTTGAATTAAAACCAGTAAAACACAACAAGAATAAAAAGAACAACAGGTTTCCCTTCATTCTAAGTTTACTGTGAAAAAAAATAAATCATTTTCATCTGTTTTATCATCACCAACAAATTTTTACAGAGAGGAAATAAAAAGGAAAATTACAAGTTTATGAGCAAACAGTCATTGTTGGGTTGATAACAGGTTACTTCAGCTAAACACAGATTTATACTACAACAGAAATTCTGTCATTACCAAACAAATACACAAAACTGCAGGTTTGAACACACTTTAAATCAGAGCTACAGCCTCAAACACTGGTTTGGCTTTGTAAACATCACTGCACTGAACTATTAACTAAACACTAATTAAACCTATGAAATTAAAGGTTTTCAACATTTTCCAGCTGAAACATAAGTGAAACCCCAGTTTGATATTAATCCTTCTTCACCCCGTGTTAATAATCTCAGTTACATTACGTTTGTCTCGTTTAGTGTGAAGCACATTGACTAATTTGTGATGACAAAACAGTGACACAAAAAGGGTTCGTATTAAAGACTGACTGAGAAGTGGAGACGTTTATACCGTTCGTTTCACATCGCTCTATCTGCTCCATGTATTCGATTCAGTTCCACATTACTACGTCCACTGCTACCAAAACATACATTATCTCTTTTTTATCTTTTCATTCAAGAGAAAACTTCATCCCAAAAAGAATCTTGTCATCACGGCGTCACCATCATGTGAACGAGCTTTCAGAGCAATGTTACAGCAAATGTTACTAGCTGTGACATTTTCACCAGGAACATTAAAATCCTTCAGATGTTTCATGATGTGCACAGGAATTAAAGATGCAGCTGGGTAGTTCTGATAGAAATCGTAAGTTGGACCAGTAGATTTTTTAATCTGCTAATATCATACTAAGCTACAACATATATGTAGGTTTGCGTATTTTTATTTGCCGTGAAGAATCCACATGAAGCAGCAACACAGTTATCACAGTAAGAGTCGGTTCCTGCTTCCTGTGTAAGGTGCCACAAAACTCTGCATGATCCTCAGCTATGTCATCATAACTGGTACTGGCTCATTATCCCACTGATGATTTTTACAGACCAAACCTAAAATCACGTAGAACTCAGCACATGCTCCAGACTTAACACAGACCTGTCACATGCAGCATGGGTGAACAGACCTCTACATGTTTAGCTTTACACATGGTGCCAACGTGCAGTTTATGATGAACGATTCATTTAGGCTTTATACAGTCAGGCTCATAAAAAACGTGGCCTCTGTACACCAGACCACACATTAGCAAACATGCCTTTAACCATCCAGGAGTGCCGCCTTATTCTTTCTTTCTGAATAATGGAACAAACAGCTGAAGTAGTCGCATGGCTAGGTGTGGTCTGTTCCCACATGACTCCAGGACTAATCAAGCAGATAAGAGATCTGGAGGTGGTTCTGAGTGTAACATTTGAAAGAGAACATAGGAACTTGTCTGAAACCTGGACTATTTACTGCCAGTCGGCATATAAACACACGTTCACACTTTAGCTTCGTGCCTCAGAAACATGGGAACCCAACAGTGCTGTGAAAAAGTATTTGCGCATATAAATACTGAATGATTGTCAAACTCCTTTAATATTACATGAAGATAACTCGAGTAGTTAAAAACTGCAGTTTTTAAGTGATTTAATTTATTAAGAGAAAAAAAGCTCCAAACCTGCCTGATCCAGAGGAAAATCTAAAGAAACCGTAAGAGAAACGGCATCATGGGAGAGTTACAAGGTGAAAACCGCTGCTGACCAAAAAGAACATAAACAATCGCCTCACATTTAAAGAAAAACATCTTGACTATCATCAGAGATAATCAACATACAGTACAGGCCAAAAGTTTGAATCATTCAATGTGTTTTGGGGTGAGCTGGACAGCAGAGTGAAGGCAAAGGGGCCGACAAGTGCTGTAGACTGTTGGAAAACCATTTCAGGTGACTACCTCTAGAAGCTCATTGAGAGAATGCCAAGAGTGTGCAAAGCAGTAATCAGAGCAAAGGGCGGCTATTTTGAAGAAACTAGAATATAAAAGATGTTTTCAGTTTGTTAAGTACATAAATCCACGTGTTCATTCATAGTTTTGATGCCTTCAGTGAGAATCTACCAAAGTAAATGGTCATGAAAATAAAGAAAACACATTGAATGAATTGAATGTGTCCAAACTTTTGGCCTGTACTGTACATTCGTTGGACTGATGAGACAGAAGTTGGACTTTTGGAAGGTGTGTGTCCTGTTACATGGTAGTGTGATGGTCTGGGGCTGTTTTGCTGCTTCTGGACCTGGACGATTTGCTGTGATTGATGGAGCCATAAATTCTGCTCTCTACCAAAAATATCCTGAAGGAGAATGTCAGACCCTCAGTTTGTGACTATGAGCTGAAGAGCACTCGAGTTCTGCAGCAGGACAATTAACCAAAACACACCAGCAAGTCCACCTCTGAAAGGCTCAAAAAAAAAAGTGGCCTAGTCAAGTCAAAGGACATAAATCTGATTGAGATGATGTAGACTTAAACAGGTCATTAATGCTCAAAACCCTTCAATGTGGCTGAATTAAAACAATTCTGGAAAGAGAAGTGGAACAAAGTTCCTCCACAGTGATGTGACAGACTCGTCACCAGCTATCGTCAACACGTGATTAGTTGTTGCTCCTAAGATTGGAACAACCAGTTATTAGGTTTACTTCACATAGGTCCAGGCAGTTTTTTACCTTAACAAATAAAATCA
Source organism: Ctenopoma multispine (assembly GCA_034779795.1). NCBI lineage: Eukaryota > Metazoa > Chordata > Actinopteri > Anabantiformes > Anabantidae > Ctenopoma > Ctenopoma multispine. The sequence goes on along the minus strand of JAUYWH010000024.1, from coordinate 22,848,649 downwards.
GCATTTAAACTATTTACTTCGTATTATTAAAATGTGTTTGATGATCTGAATCATTCAGGTGTGAGAAATAGGAGAAAAAAAATGATCAAGAAGCAAATACTTTTTTAGAAATTGTACATTTTTCCTTAGCACTTACAATTAACTTAATTTACTCATCTGCTAATGACAAACATATTATCACGTAGCTGCTAAATGTGATTTAGACATTTTCTCTTTCCAGTGTCAACATTACAAAGCTGTTTGTAATCAAAATTAAATTTAATCATTTAGATTTAAATAATGTTAACGTGCAGGTTTCTTTTATCTTTTTCAGTCTGTACGCAAATCTCAAATCCTTCATTTTTAATTTAGGGGATTAAGAAGAAGGTTTTAAGATCTTTGTCAAACACATATGAACCATGGAGGATTACATTTTTATGCAATGCTAGGGTGTCAAAATCAACAGGTTAATTGGCAACGATTTGCAACCCAGCATTAAAAATTGAATTCTGGATTGTTAAATTTGCACCACTAAAACTGGCTGTAATCCCTTCAAAGTTCATATAACATGTTTGACAAAACGCGTAAAGTAAAGCTGAAAGTCTCCACTTTACGCTCTAGTCTAGTGAGCTAAAGTATTGGAACAGATATTTCTAAAAGAAAATTAAGCTTAATATGTGGTTGGATATCACGTCAGTCACGTGTTCCAATACAGAAGCTGCTCTGTCTTATGTTGTTTAAATTAGGGCTGTTAAAATAACACGCTCGTTTTGATTAATTAACCACAGATGCTGTAATTAGATTAATTCTTTTTCAATCATTTGACGGCCCTAATTTAAATACCAGGATAAAAACTGAAATTCTGATCTTAAATCCAAAATGTGTAAAAAGGAAAAACAAATCAAGACTCGCTGTTCCAGTACATGGTGTTTTATGAGTTATGTAGCCTGAAAAATTAGGAAAATGAGGAGTCCTGAGGTGTTCCCGTGTTCTGTCTCTACCCCGGGAACCTCCAGCCAGTTGGATGTGCACAGACACTTTCTTACACTGCATTTAGTTTAACAGGGATATTACACAGTCCAGTGACAGCTGCCTGATGACACTGGACATGAGAACAGTCACATGACTTAGTGCGAGGAAAGAAAACTTAATAAACTGGTTCTGAGATGATGGAAAAAATGATTCTGAAGTTTTTCTGTTTTCACTGACATGACGGTGAGCCAATTCTGACAAAGGTTAAGGATGAACTTTTCTCTAATGTGAAACTGTAAGAATTAAATTACATCTTTCAATCAGACACTTTTAACCTAAATATTTAAAATAATTCAAAGTTTTCAATAGTTCACTAAATTCACAGCAGATTCTACTACTAAGCTACTACAGATGTCAGTGGTCACAGCAAACGCTCTTATGATCCTCAGATAATAACATGTCAGAGAGAACATGAAAGATAAGAAGCTTTTGTTTCTTCGTGTTTAACCTTCAGTCACTGTCACTGTTGCTCTCGGAGTTCACGTACCAGTTCTCTTCTCCTGTGTTCTCCACAAACCACCGAGCTGGAGACAAAACCACAAAAATGTAAAGTGACATCATCTGAACACAGCAGGTATAAAACACAACTCGACATCTTTCTTCCCCAGAGATGATTCTTACCGCACGACGCTCTGTCTTCATCCTCTTCAAAATGCTCCATGTCATAACGCACAAAAATATTCTGTGGATTAAAAATGTTCATCACCATATTTTCCTTTAATTTTATGCACCTCACACTAACTTCTGTACATTATAAGAAGCGTCTAAGATATAATGACAACATTTTTAAACACTAACGTTAACGTTTATTTCTGCCGTGATTCCGGTACCTTGTTCCTGACGAGTTTTTCCCAGTATCCCTGCTGCTGTTTAACCAGTTTGAGGACTGGCTCATTGGACTTCATTTCCCAGCAGCAGCGGTCAGCAGCGATGTGGCTCTGAAGTTCCAGCGCTGCTCTGTAGGACCGACCGTTCACTTTCCCCCTGAACAACAAATCGGCAAAAAGAGAGAGAAAGTTACTCTGGTCACACAACGAGAAAGACCAGATGAGGGTTCTGTCTTGGCTCCACAGCTCACAGATCTGTTCACTTTACGGTCGTCAAAGTCCCTCCAGTCTGTCCTCACCTCTCCTCAGGACAGCCACTCTCAAGTCCTCAGGCAGCCACAGAGCTGAGTCAGGTCAGGTGTCACAGGTCTGAGGCCACCAGGTAATGTGTCAAATGTTGTCAGTAATTCAGTAACCAGATGTTGTTTCTCATTGCCCAAAAATCAAATGATCTAAATAACAAAGCTACAGTGGTTTCACTTGTTACCACCTCAGATTTATTCTGTTTAGATATTAGATTTATTAACAGCACTAAGTCTTTGGTTTACAAAGATTTTCTTTCAGACCAACCTGCTGAAGTGCAACAACACGCTGTGCTCCCTTACTGGCTTCCCACTTGTGAACATTAATGATGGTTCAAACTCAAACCTGAACCAGAGATATCGTGTACTGATGCTCATGTGCACAAGGTGCTTCTGTGGTTGGTTAGTAGGAAAAATGTTTGCTATTATTCACTACTATGGCATCTACTTGTTAGTGCCGGTTAACTGAATTTAGCAATAAATACAAACAAAATCTTGCAGCTGTATTTTTCACACAGTGTTTTCTGAAGGACTGTAAATGAAAGTTAGCTGTCAGTAAACTCCAGTGCATCACATGCCAACAGTTTTGTTTAATGCTGCACATGATCCCTTATCAAGAGCCACAGGTTGTAAATAAAAAGAATAACATGGCTAAAACACTGACAGGTGCCAACTGTTAGAATAATCATGTGACACTAAATACCGATTTAAATTTTTTTATTACAAGCTAAATTTATTCAGAAGCATTTGCCACAAACAGAGGAAGTTAATCACATGAACTTTATGTACTTTGTGAATCTATTATCTCACTGTAGCAGAACTGAAATAGAATTTTAAAACTAACCAGTAATATCTGAAATTGTCTCCGAGGTCTTTCTGTGTTAATATTCTTCTCTTGCTTCTCTGTTAACACTAAGCTTCTAAAAGGCCCTCAGACACACTCAGACTCAACTAAAATATGAACCGCTTGCTTCAGTAACAGCATCATTACTGATGTGACAGTCAAACCAGAAGTTTCTCCCTCACAGTCCACCACGTGTGAAGTGAGAGGCAGTTATGTTCACAGGTGGGATATGTATCAGAGGCTTCAGTCACATGATGTAACTCTTTCCTTTGATTCAATCTTTAACAGCAAAACAGAAGCTCTGCTAATCAGAAACAACAGACTGCAGACTAACTTCTCCTACATGCATCCTCCTCTAATAATGAACTATAATCCTGAACTAACACTTATGTGTCACATCAGAACTAGGTCTGACATGACACCACGTTGCCAGCATCAAACCAGCATTTTTCTTGGCTTTAACTCATGTTAATGTGTGTTAATTCATACAAAGACTAGCCATGCTAAACATGTACCCACTGCCACCTGTGTAAAGGGCTCTGGATACAAAGCTCCACTGAATTTTGGATGTGATATAAAGTGAGCGAGCGATCATTGGTGGTCTGCTCCTGACAGACCTGTAGACGACTCTGTCAGGGTAGAAGTCACAGCGCTGACTCTCCGGATTCATCAGCTTCAACGTTACAGTCACAGAGTCGGACGTCTGGTACCAGTGGACCTGAGGATGGAAACTAACCACAGCCAGAAAGGAAACAAACACATAATTCAAGGTTTTAAACCTAAAGGAAAATTGTTGCACCAGAAAGTCCAGGTCAACAGTCTGGAGCATCTCCTGTAGTTCTGTTTTTTTAAATGTTTGTTTTTATTTCCTAATATGTGGAGAAGTTACCTTTTAGTGGAGATGTCACCGTCTGATCCATTGGTGCTGATGTTCACCTGCTGGCTGTTGTTTTGATCTTCACCTACAAGTAAACACATACGTGAAATGTGTTAATGTGAACTAACAGTTACCAAGTCTTGTTTTTTTATCCTATATTAGTCTCACTGTAACGTCTGTGAATCCAGAACTTGATTTAGTTTTTCCATCTGTGTCACAGACACGGAGGGGCAGAGGTCATGTGAATGTACAGTTCAGACACTGTAAAAAGTGATGGTCGTTCTGAGCCTTTGGACATATTGAGCTCTTTTTCCATGAGGAAGAATCACAGAGCTTTACAGGACAGACCGATAAGCTCAATCAGGTTCTGTATTCACAGATGTTACAGTGAGAAAACAATTCATTGTTGGTTTCAGTGCCTGTGTGAGATTTGCTGACAACAAAAAAACTTTTCTTACCATTCTCACAGGAGTTGAGTGAAGCAGTCAGGCTGGTCGTGGGGAAAGCGTCTGCTGCGTCTCCGTTCCTGTGTATGAAAATCATCAATACAAATATTTAGTAAATATTTAAAAAAGTAAAACTGAAGCTACAGAGACTTGTTTTTCTGAGGGTCCCACATACTGATAATTATATTTGTGACTGTATAAACCAGAACGTTTGTGTATTCTTTGTGTTATTTTCTGCGGCTGAATTGTCTTGTTTTGATGATATGTGTATTTGTAACTGGTACTCAGAGCTCAGAGCTGAAACACTGAGTTAAAATAAATGAGTTGTGAAGCCAAACCCAAGTTTTAAGAGTAATAGTGGTAAAGGGTTTGCAGACGCAGACAGAGAACATGGAGAGAGAACAAAGTCCTGGACTTTCAGGGATGTTGTGGTTATGTGGCATTAACAAAAACATTCACCTGTAGTGAATCTGAACAAACCTTGTCACCTGGTCGGCTGACTGTTCAGAGGTGCACATGTTTTCCATATCTGACAAAGGTTTCTGGACACAAACTGGGAACAGGTACAGTTCAGATGTTGGTGGATCGGGGACCAGGGACTGGTTGATAGAAGATACTGGACTTAATGGCTCACATGGTTCGAGCTGAGGAGGCGTAGAGAACCTCCTTTCCTCAGCGGCTCTGAAGGCTTCAGCCAGAACCTCTTCCTCAGCTTTGATCCTGAACTCCAGAGACACTGATCCATCTCCCGACCTGAAACCATCAATAACAACAACTTTCAGTAAAGATGGCTCCTTTATGGCTACAGGCACCCTGGACCTGACATGACGAGTTTGATCAGTTCAGTGTTTTCCTACCCTGAAATGTGACTGGCCTCCTTGCGGCTGCTGGCCTCGCCCTCCTGGCACAGCGCCCTCAAGAGGTCCAGATGGTTTGGATTGCTGACTCCCATCCCAGTGTTCAGGATCTCAGACTGGACGTTGTATTCATTGATGAGAGTTTTCGTACCTGGCACATGGGTCACCCGGACCTTGTGAAGAAGGGAATAATCCAAAACAGTTCAGAGTTTATATCAGACTCAATATGTCTGTGAAGATTCCAGGTGTGGTTATCTGGTCCAGCTGCTGTGACTCAACTTGACATTTGTCTATTTTGATTTCTACATTTGGAGAAATATTACAAACAGCAGACAGTTTATCAAATAAACTCGTTCAGTCGTTCATTCATTGAATGAAAACGTACCATAGGATCAACAAAAACAGTGTTTCCCAAACTTAAAACTGCTCTGGCTCGGTGCTGCAGACCTCGGATCTTCTGGCTGATGGTTCTGGTGGCCTGCAGGACAAAAAAAAGTCTAATTACATGATCATGTCACAACAGTTTTTTTTTTCTCTCTCAAATGACAGAGTTTTCTGTGGATGGGCATTAAGTCCAGGACATAAACTGGGTCTGTGATCAGTTTCAGGGTTCTGTATAATACCTGTGATCCCAACTCTAACAAAACCTAATTATTGATGCCAGTGAATTTTATACTGGGTGTTTGTATGTTTAGTCAATTTAAACTCAAGCTGAGGACAGTTTTAAAACTAGTTAATTAAATTATGGAGCATTTTCACGACTGGAAAACTGTAATAAACTAATAAAACTGAAATATAGTGGAAGTCTGCAGAACGTTTGATGAAGAGGCCACTGAAGAGGTGAGTGACATGAAAGGCGATGGTTTAATTTCTGGTAAAAGAGGCAGAAAAAAAATCTGGAAAATATAAACAAAATTTAAATTCATAGAGGAAATTAGATAAACAAATGGAAGCTATGTGTTTCTACACTCGAGAACAAAATGAAGTGGGAGGTCAGGAAACCTTCGGGTGCCAGTCGACCTCAGCATCGGCCGGTTTGACCCGGCAGACGACGATCTCCACAGCCTGGCCCGGCAGAGAGTGGAACTGCTCTGGCAGCTGAAAGATCTGATGAGACTTCACCTCCTCCTCTTTTCCTATGTCGATAAACTGAACAAAGACGCAGAAGAACAGGCGGTCTCCTATGTCAGGGACGGTCAGGATCTTCACCCTGCCAGGCAGCACACACACATCACATTAACCCAGAGAGATAAATCCTGATACAAAAAGTGCAGTGAGATCCACTGGCTCTCTAAGCTCCAGTGTGATCACCCCTTGAATTTTCTGATTCTGATTATGTCAGACCTGTGGAAGGTGTCGTCCTCCTGCACAGCGTATAAGCCTCCGGCCAGCAACTGTGTGGCTCCTGGTTTCTTATCACCATAGTAAGAAGCCATCTGAGATACCAAGCTGTCGAAACCACCATCTCCTTTCTTAACAATACGACCATAGAAGACTGATGCTGTTTTGATGTACAGAGGCACAACCTGAGAGCAGACGACACACCTCATTAAATATTTAGTAAAGAACATTAAGAAAAATTATAGGAAACAAACCATTTTGGGGTGAGTTATCAAATTTCAATGCAACATGTAAATGTAATCAATGGCAATAAAGCTGATTATTATTATTTATTTTAAATCAAAGGTCTGATTGTGACGTGACCAAAATCATGACTTGACAATGTTCTGTAATAAAGATGCTGCGTAAAGCAGGATTCTCACAGAACAAACCAAACAATGTGAACCTCTCTCTCACCTCTATGACTCCAGACGCAGGGAGCTCAGACTGATCCAGCTGGGAAATAACCCTGTGACGGTCAGGGCACACACTGCTGTCCTTGCAGAGAACACACAAGATTCACACTGTGTTATATTACACTTTAATATTCCAGTATTTACGTAGCTTCAAAAAAGTAAAAAGCTCTCGTGTTGGAGTAAAAAAAATCTCTTTATATACTTATTAAAATAATAATAATAATAATAATGATAATAATGATATCAAATTAACAGGTGCCTTCAAACTGAGAAATCAGGCAGACCAGTCTGCAGTTGAAGTGTTATTCAACTAACTACATTATTCATCAAAGTAAACCACTGAGCATTTCGTCATTATTTGAAAACGTTTAAAGCTGACCTGCAGACTCCAAAGCTCTTCAGGTATCTGCAGAGAGGCTTGTCAGTTCTCTGGTCCTCTCGGGCCACATGGATGCCCTCAGCAAAGGACAACAGCTCAGGGGGCAGTATGGCGTTGGTTCGTCCCAGGTAACGCAGTAACCCAACGACATGACGGGCGTTCCTCTCTGAGATCAGCAGCACAGATTTGGTGAGATGAGGACAGCTCTCTGTTTGGTCCTGGGATGAAAAAGTTTACTTTTATTTTATCCAGGGCACATGTGAAGCAGCAAACATCCAGTTGATGCTTTTCTCATTTATACAGGACAAACACATTTTATCCTGAGATTAAGGACGTAGCAGCTCTTACTCGTGCTGAGAGGTTCCTGAAGTTTTCAGCCATGCAGAAGAGTCGGCTGCCAAACAGCTTGGGAGAAGTGGGGAAGCTGTAGTGAATGACGCATGTAGCATCTCTGATGCCGAGACACTTCAGACACTCATTGGTCGTAACTACAGGCCAAACAACATTAAACAAAGGCGCAGCAGCACTGTTTAGATCAGAAATATATCTTCAAACATCATTACTGTCAGTAAAATGTTCCCAGCTTACCCAGAATAACTTGAGTGCCGGGGCCGATGTCTTTTCTCCACTGTTGGATGACAAAGTCAAACTGGTGTGTTAACCCTTCATGGGTTTGGAGGCAGAACGCTGATTTGTTGCTCACAGCCTGAAGGTTAGAAACATACTGGTAAATCTCAAGGATGACTTCAGTTTTTTAAAATAAAATCCTGGTATTCTGAAGCTGCAACTGGAACCACCGGTACTGTACTGAACTAACACAGCTGAGAGAACAACATGAGATACATGTCTTACGCAAACAGTCACTGAAAATAAAAGTTTTGTAGAGTGTTTCACCTTGAACACATCTTCAACCTCCTGAGCAGAGTTGGCTATAATCAGAGTCTTCTGGCCAACATCTGGATTGAAATCCAATGTACCCAACAATACTGAGACTTTACTGCTCTCTGGAGTCATGAGGATGATCTGTAGGAAGAGAAACATTTAGATCTACAACTTCACTTCAGCATTTATTTTGCCTTAATGTTGTTTGTGCCAAATTTAAAGAAATTCCCTCAAGGCGTTAAAGAGACACTACGTTACATAAATCCTCCAATCCAAGACGAAGTCAATGTGTATCATGGTGAGGTATAAAATGTTAATGACTGACCTGCTGCACGTTACCGTAGACGGCAGCTTCCTCTGGGACAGTTATGACGATGCAAGGGTGAGGCATGTGATTGACTAACAAACCCTCCACGTGACTGGTCCATCGCTTTGCCACAGCAACAATCTGCTGAGGACAGGAGGCCTTGTCCTCACTGGAGGTCACCTTCTGGAAATGCTGCAAGATGGTCGACACCTAACAGAAAAATATTCATGTTTTCAGAAAGTGCAAATGTTCCTGTGACCATAACAGGTTCATGAAATTTGTTGCTAAAAAGTAATATTAAGGGGAACAAAAAGGTCCAGGTAGAAATGACATTAACACTTCACTAATGCTAAATATTAAACGTCCTCATGTTACATGTGCTGAAAAGGTTTCTGTCCATTTATCATAAAGCAGGTACCATGTTTTTCTGAAATGACACCAGGACAGAAGATGCTGTCAGCTGTAGGCAGTTTACATTACCTCCGAAGAAATAGTAACCTGGAAAATCATATACTGATTAAATTCACTTGGCAAACTACTATGACCAGACAGCTTTCTGATGCAGCAAACTGTCAGATCAGAGTCTTTCTAACTACATAATTAATGTAGTTACACAGCCTGTTGGCTGCTGCTGTAGCTCAGTAGCTGCTGTAAACAATTGCTGCCCATTTACCTGATCTGGAGCAAGAGCAAAGAGCTGGTCAGCCTCGTCCAACACCAGGTGGTACAGACGGAGAAACATGAAGCAGTGACAGGACAGCAGCCGGACCAGGCTGAAGGGAGTGGTCACTAACAGCAGGCCTGGTGAAAACAAAAACATGTTTCTGGACATTTTCGATAAGAACCACCAAAACGTAAGGTCGACAGTTTGTTACTAGCAGACTGACACTGACAGTTTTTGGGGATCTTGACGGTCTTGGCCTCGTCTTTACCGACACCAAGCAGCACGATGAAGGGATGGAGAATGTGGGCGACTTTGCTCTCTTCCAGCAGGTCGTGCACCACCTGGACTTTTTCCCAGCCTGGACACAGCAGCACAGCTATGGGCTGCAGACAAATATCAACATCAAAATAAATACAGGAACCTCTGAAAGCAACAGAAAAACATAAATCACTGACAGCAAGTTTTAGTGGTGGGTGCTGAGGCTCTCACCCCTGTTCTGGAGGTGAGGCAGCTGAAGATGGAGTTAAGGAGGATGTGTGTGAGGAGCGGGGTGAGGTAGCCGAGCGGCTGGTCAGCGTTGTGAGAGATGACGATGGTGTGGCATCCTCGAGCTACAGCCGGCCAGCTGTAACAGTCAGCCGGAGACAGAGCACTGCACTCCTTCCTCCGCAACACCTGGCAACAGACCATCTGACGCGTGAAACTCAAGTGGAGTTCAGACATAACACAGTTGCAGTGTGAATAAACATTCCCTGATGTAAACTACACACTACAAATCTATTTCTCCTTCCCTGCACCACTTCTTGCTCATCATCAGCTTTTGTGTCAGTGATGATCAGGAGAAGTTCACTGAACGTCCACGTGGTCAAAAGTCCTCCAGGGCAACCTCTGACTCCTAACACCGTCTCCCCTTGAACTGCTTCGGCTGAAGTTTCATTTATTCCAGTTACATGTATTAACAGCTCTAATTGTGGGAAACTAAGATAACTGGGCTGAAACACATCAGAGACTGAAGTTCAGTTTCATTTTACTGACATTTACTGACCACTATTAAAAAAAAATGCTAAAAATACATAAAATGTCAGTAGTGGAGATGAAAAAATTCAATAAATTTAACTTAAACATACAATCTAAGACCTGCTTATAATCAGGTTAATACAGAAAATGGACAACAGCTCTAAACACGAGATGGAACTGCTGCTTTAACCGCAGTGTGCAAACTCCACTCATAGTTCAACCTGGTGGTGGAGGCAGCTAAACTTAAACAGCAAACAAAATTAACACATGTAAACTAAGACAACGTGATTATCCACTAAGGTTGATTTCTCAGCTGTCTTATGCGACTTATTTTCACGAGGAACAGATTTACATGTTTGAACACAGATTTCAGTGAAATGATGAAACCTGACTTAAAATTTCACTAACTGACATTTTTCTGTAAAGCTCCTTGTAACATTTGCTGTGAAAATAACTTCTGCTTCAAAAGACGTCAGACAGAAATTTTAAAGTGAAGTTCTGAGTTACCAAAACCCAACTGAGGAGTTGAACAAGACAAGATCCTGATTCTACTTGAACTGGTCAAACCAGTTTTACAGTAGGTGAGAGAGAAAGAGAAAATAAAACCTTTAACGAGGGGAAACTGAAGCCAATATTTTAATTAAATAAATCACCTACAACATTTATTACTAAAAGGCAGTTTTTGCATCATGTTTAATTATCCTCAGGTTCAGAAGTCGAATACTGGGTCCTCCAGCTAACGGCCGGAATCGCTTCGGTTTTCCAGTAGAAACAAGTTGGCTTGCTTTTAACAGGGGTACATCACCATCAGAGCATCTGACAGAAGTGGAGCTGAGAGAATTTCCACTCCTTTATTACTCAGACTCAATCCTGCTCCACTCGCTCCAAGAAAAGAGAAAAAGAATCTGCATGTGTTTCACCATTAGCTTAAACAGTAGCCTCACAACGCAACGGCTGATTTTTTGACTGAAAAGTTAGTCCAGAGTCGGGCTTGGACAAACTTCAGAATCAAGTTAAAGAAAGACACAGAGCGATGCTTCGGCCATTTTAAAAAAGCTGCTCTGTTCTCCAGATCAACACAGCACAAATACTGATCAATTGGATCACTGGAAAACCTGAGTCATCGTTCATATACAGTGAAAAAAGCAGCTGCCATAATGCTTCAACTGGTTCCCACACAAACTCATTGAATAAGTCCAAGAGAATAGCAGCAGCCACGATCAGTTAACCAGATGACCCTGTTTAACGTACATGTTTTAGTGACTCCTCAGGGGGCAGACTCATCTCTGTCACTTTAAACTGGTTGTTTCCTGTGACTATAAATGAACACACAGCACACGTTACTCAGTAACGTGGATATGTATTTGGATACCTGATACAACCCAAGTTGGAAAATAGTAATCATGACAGAAATAACAATGAACTTTTTCTGAGCTAATGTAAGGTCTGAATTCTCTTACTTCTCTCATAATTTTACAGAGCAAAGCAAACGTTTCTACATTTCAACACAAAAACAGGTTATTTACAATTTAACCAACAGGTAAATTAATATATTCTGAAACCTTGAAAGCTTCCTAACGTCTGTTTTTGTTTTATTCAAGTTCAGTCTCATTTTCTAGTGTAAACATTCTTGTTTACCGAGCGGAGAGCGTCAGTGATGGGGGCATCATCTGGGCTGGTGCACGGCTCCACTGGGAGGGCAGAGTGAACCAGAATTCCACTCCTCCTGGGATCACTGGGAATGACCTGAGGACAATGAGAAGACAGTAGCTATAGTGACAACACCATAACTTATGTATGAAGGTGAACAAGTTCATGTCTGATGGATACAGTTATGCACATTAATGCACATTACGCTCAGTGTTTAACACGTAGCTCATTCTACGTTCTGCATTCAATATGAAAGATCAAAACAACTAGAAAGTAGTAGGCCAATTTTAGCAGCAGCATCTGCAATCTCAAAAGGCGACGTCTGTTTACTGTATAGAATGAGGAACAGAGGAAACGTACTGTGTCGTCTGGATGGTTCAGAGGCTCCGGGTTCAACCACTCCAAAAGTCTGCGATCAAACAACAGTAAGAATTCAAAAATATCTGATGATAATATTGTACAAAATCTGATAAATACAGCTTTGGATAGTATTCAACAGTTTATCTTTAAAGAGGTTAGAGGTTTGTAAGAGCCTCACAGGGCAGCAAATCCTTGCTGACATCCTGTTATGTTAGACGTAACAGTGATGGCTGAGGGAAGACACTCAGCATGTCTGTGGGTGAATTCCTCCTCTGTGACCTGCAGCTTACCGTGAACAGGAACGGTTCTCTTCAGTCCTCCATGTCTTCTCTGCCTCTGCTGACTTACTGGAGCTGCTGGTAAAAACAAAATCAACTTCATCAGAATTAATCTGGCATGTAGACAACATCCAAAGCTGCAGCTTATTTTAACAGTAACTACACATGCAGAACATTTTAATGTACCTTGTCTTCTCCTCTGCCACATTTTCAACTGGACTGTTCTCAAGAAAACCTGCAGCTCCACCATTTACGCTAAAAAAAAATACACAACAGCTTCTGTAACTAACATAAACCACAGTTGTTGAGTTTGTTTATTCAGCACATAATAAACTTATCAATCAGATTTATTAACTTATACTGATATAGGAAAGAAAGCATTGATCTGTCACACACCAGCTTCCTCACCTCACACAGAGCGGCTCGTCCTCACGTCGTGTTTCAGACTTGCTGGTTAATCTGTGTGAAATTTAACATGCAGTTACACTGATGTTCCAGAGGAATTGTATATGTCTTCAGACTGAAGTGAGACGAACAGTTCTGAAACTAAACTACTTTTTATTCATAGTGTGATAAAGACACAGTGATAATTATTCAAATAGTCTTTTAACTGAATTTTTGAAGGTGTGCTCTCAGTGTGGACGTCCCGTCTTGTGCAGTCGTTGGCAGCTGCTGTCGTCTCTTCAGGTCGACAGTTATTCAGCTCTTCATGCTGATTTAACTGGAAGAAAAAATACTAAGTAAACGAGCTTCTTGGTGACAACATTTAACTTTATTTTACATTTTTGTTTTTATTGAATGGGACCAGACCAGAAATAAATGGAGAGTAAAAAGAAGAATATGACTGAATATGATTAAAAAAGCATGGAATCAAACTGCGGGACACTGTGGTTTCCTGTATGCATCTTAACCATTTCAACACTGTGATACGTAGTAGGTGAAACCCAACAGTGGTTGACTTCTTCAGCACAGATATTTTGTGGGCAGACAACAGAAAGGATACCGAACCACAAAATAGTTTGTGCCATCTAGGTTGAGAAAGAAAACGTATGTAATGTACTCACAGAGGGAGCAGCCTGATGGTAACTGCTGCCAGGGTTCATAAACTTCAGGAACCTGCAGTCAAATAAGATGTGTACAATGTGTTATATTAAACCAATCAGACGATTTTTTTACAGGTCTGAAATCAGCTCTCACCTGAACAGACTGAGGTTTTTTGTTAGAGCTGCAGCCAGAGATGAGTCTGTGTCGTCTAAGGAGTCACTGAAACAACATAACATTAACACGGTTAAAAACACGGTTTATTGCAGTGTAAGTGATTCTCACCTGTATGACTGTATGAGTAAATAGACAAACTGAACCAAATGTGTTCTCACCTCCCCACAGCAGAGCCTGAGCTGTTCTTTGATTGGCTGCTTGGAGACCGCTGTTCTGGGATCTTTGACCCGCTGTCTCCATTGAAGGAAATCAGCTCAGACTGTTGGCTCTGAAGAAGCAGAGAGGTCAGAGGTCAGGATGTGTGGATCTTTACTGCAGAACTGACAGTGACACAGTGAGAAGAGCTGCTGACCTGAGGTGTAGAGGGAGCTGTTAGCCAATCACCGGCTCCAGCTGCAACCAGGTCACGTGACATCACTAAGAGTTAAAGTAGATTAAGCTCAGTCCAATAAAATAAAGAAAAATGTGAAGAAATAAAAAGAGCATCCAACATGTAAAGAAAATGTTAATCAACACAGATGTAAAAGCACAGTCAAGTTCTCAAGAGCTGAAATCATTTCAGTTAACAAAACAATCTGACTTTAAGTCAGTCCATTATAGCTGCTCTGGACTTTTCATAACATCACAGATGGTTAGCACAGAACTCTTATCAGCTGCCTGAACTGTAGATGTTCAAACTTTTTTCAACATCTGAAATGACATTACAGTTGAAGGAAATGAGGGCAGGGTGTTATCTGTATGCTTACCAGGAGCTGGCTGGGCTCGTGCTGTTGGCTTATTTGCGGTCGCAGACACAGTCGGGGTTAAAATGCCAGGAGACAACATGAGGGGAAATCTGTCCTCTTCATCTAGCTCGCTGCTGTCAGCCAACTTCCTGCTGTAATATGCAAACTTCTTAGCCACCAGGTCGTCATTCACACAGATCTGAGGACAAATAGAAAGTCTTAAAACATTAAGGCAATAAACTGCACAAGAAAATGTAAATTACGCCGTAACCAACAAGCAAAGGCAAAAAGCCAGACTGGCCAATATAACGTGAGTGATGTCAACAATAAACCGTTAAAGTTCACCTTAACGTTCCCAATAGTCAGGTAGAGCTCGATAGAGGTGGACTCTGACTCGGATTCAATCAACACAGCCTCTGTCCGGGTCGATGCTTTCAAAATCAAGAGAACCAAACTTTTAAATTGACTCTTCGAGACTGTAAATACATTTTAACAGAAACATAAAAAGTCTCCAAAAAAACATTTCAGTTCACAGTAGTTTCTCACTAACTCACCCTGTAACAGATTGTGCAGGTACAGTGTAGAAGAACTGTCCCACTGAGTGGACGGCCTGCAGAGGATAAGTATAACACATCTGCTGGATGTTCACAACACAAACTAGGCTAAATGAGAAAACACAGTGTGTGCCACAAACTCCTTTACATTTTACATGATTAAGAACTGTAGAGTTTTTACAGCACTTCACAAACCCACCAACAGTTGAGCGGTAAGTAGTGAACTTGTCTTACATGAGCTCTGCTTTTTCTTCACAAACGGACACTCGCAGGGTTGTTGGTCTGACTTGTGCCAGGTGGAACCTCCTTACCCAAAAAGGCAGTTGGAGAAACTTTTCTACAGCAACACGGATCCTAATCAGATCAAGATGAGAGCACAAAAAGATAATCATCTCCTTAAACTTGGTTTTATTGCCTTCAGGCCTTAAAGAAAAGCTTTTTAATCTCATTCCTTTCACAGATCTGGTTTTACAGCCTCTTTTTGACTACTTGTTGTAAATAGAATCTATTTTGTATCTGTGACATAATCTTAGGATTTATCTAACTGCTCAGATTCTCCTCTGTCCTCCAGCAGGTGTCTCTGCAACGACTTGCTTATTTTAAAGGGTGTAGGTGGTGTTTACCAAGCTGATCAGCTCTCAGTGAGTGTCTATTAGACTAGTTTTTTGCAGTGTGTCCCGCACCACTGGCAGTAGTCAGACCCCTCTTATGTGGGTCCCTTTGATGCCAGCTTGGTGTGTCTTTACCCTAAAGGACACTTCGATCATCCTGCTTTTTTAAATAGTCGTAGCACATTTAATTTCACTTTTGAGTGTGAAAGTTGTGGTTCTTTCATTTCAAAGTGTTAGGCTTCCACAACACAAGCCCTTCAGGTAATTTTGGTAATTCCTGTCAAAGACATATAACTTGATAAAATATACAATCAAATGCCTCAAGTTGTTCAGGTGCTGAATTTTTCTATGCGACTATTCTATAAATGGTGGTGATGTAGAGTTGAAGATGATGATGCTGTTCTAGTCTTACTGCTCCAGGGGGACAACGAGCCGTTCTCCATGGTCTACCAGGAGGCAACGAACTTTACGGGACACCGAGTCCACGATGACAGACTCCACCACAGCCCGGCACCACAACTTCATCACTGACCAATACACCACACACACCTGAAAGTAAATACAATAACACACACATTCAGTTGGATTAAGGTCCCAGCAAAGTGTCTCCTACCTGGAGCAGATATAAATGTTGATAGAGACAGACTGCAGGTGCTGTGTTACCTGTCCCTCCTCTAATGATGTGGGCTTCAGCTTGCGTAGGTCTTGAGTGAGATCATGGTAGAAGAGATTCATCTGAGCCAACAGTGTGTTGTACTGTTCTGTGGTCTCCGTGTCCCCAATCTGACCCCAAATGACACGTCCCCAGAGGCAGGACGGGTTCTCAACCTGCAGATGTCAGAAGATATCCTCATGCAGCAGAATGAATGCTTCACTGACTATCTGATACGCTGGATTTGATCCAATGGAGACAACATTTAGATTAACAAATTAGATTATTGTGATTAATTAATTATTAATAAATTAATACTTCCATCAGTAAAAAGTAAAACTACACATTACCACAGCATGACGAACATTAAAAATACCGGTGGGACCATTGCTATTTTAATTAAACAGCAGCATTTCAGCATGTTACACTGATGTTAGATTAAAAGTCATCAGACACACACGTCTAAGAAGATTCAAAGACCCAAACACTTTTGGGTAAATTTTAGATTCCTATGTTGTTTCTTTTCTTAATGTAGAATGTATCATATCGATGCAAATGGAAACACATGTCGTAAAATTGATTTTTCTTTTCAAGTTCAAGTTACTTTTACTGAGAAATTCGGATTAACTTTGTGATTATCACTTTCCTACAGAACACCGTTTTTTGAAATTTTAAAGTAAGCCACAGAATAAAATGGCAACTAACGTCTTCGTATTTGAACTGTGATGATAAAACTTTTTACCTCAAACTTTCAATGATCTTTACAGTGGTGCACAGTGTAACCTTAACAAATCTGATGGATTTTACTGTACACATTTTCACAACTTCAACACCTAAGCAGCGCGGTGTATGTGATTTACTGTTCAAATGCTGTTTACAAATCATAACCAAATTTAGATATAAATGTATTAAAAAGATGCATGAAGCCGAGAATTAGTGAAGTTGTTACTGGCAATAATAATTAATTACTTATTATAAAATACTTTCAAACAGACAGCTACCTCCAGAAACATGAGAAATCACAATAAAACTGAAGCATTTATCCAGGTTTATCTTCAGTTTGTGAAGGACTGAGTGGCAGCGGTCACATTAGCGTTAGCTAATTAACGTAATCTGACCGTTAATTTGATGCTAATGTTAGTGACTAGTCAGAGAAAAGCTCACTTACCTTCAAAATGGATATTTTCAGCATTGTCTATAAGGGGTCGTCAATCCACAATATCAGACACACTGCAATAAAACACAATTGATTTAGCGGTAACCGAAAAAAGCTGACCCGCGGAGGTCAAGTAGCTAGCTAGCTGCTAGCTAACCGCGCCATTCGCTATTTCACTGAAAACTAACTAACTCATGACTAAAATACATTGACATTTACCGGAATTTACTATATTGATGTGTGTGGCATCTTGTACTTATTTTGTTTCATATACTTATAATATAAACTGTTAAACCCACCGAGCTCCTGAACGGGAACAGACGGTCACCGACGCGACAAAACGGGAGGCGTAATTCTGAATCCGACCGTCAGAGGTCGCTGTGGAAGCTTCAGTTCACTTTTTTACCATCAAAAGTTTTTTTACTTATTGTTTTAGTCTGTTTATATCAGTGGGATGTGATGGAAGAAGTGCGGGATTTCTTAAAAAGTAGCAGTTCACTAATGGAAAAAGCCCAGTACGACCCAGGAGGTCATGTTCATCTTCAGTCACCATACAAAACGACACAAACCATCTAAATGAAGATGCACAACAACCCCACAAAGACACAAAACAACCAGCAGACACAAAATTACCAAAGTGTCCAAAACACAGATACAGATCAACTGACCCAAAAAGACATAAATGTTTAAAAATGGCCAAAGGAAGACACCAAACGACCATAAAGTAACACTAACCAATCTAAAAGGATGCAACACTATGATAAGCAAAAACAGAGACAACAGCTGGACGAAAGGAAATACAGAATTACCCAATACAGACAGAAAATGATCAAAAACAGACACAGAATGATCAGACACTAAATGACCAAAGTATGAAAACAACTAACAACACCCTCATCATCATCGTCATCATCAACAGACCAAAAAGAGACAACAGCAAACTGAAAGAGACAACAAGCACAAAACTACTAAAGACAGACAGAAAATGACCAAAGAGAGAATCAAAACAACTCGAAAAGATGCAGAACTATCAAAAACCGACACTAAACAAGAGATGCTAGATAACCACAGAGAGATTCAGAATGGTAGAAATGTTACTGTGGGGGCTGTCCCATTTTTTATAATCCATCAGCAATTTGGACCGTTTGAGTCCAGTACAGACTCAAATACAACTAAAGTAGACTTATTATGGCACACGTGTGTTTAAAAACCCTTCTTGTTGCAATAATGGGCACTAATCTGAGTTAATCAAATCAAGTCAATATCAGGGGTTTTAGTTTGAATTGTTTACTTCCTGAACAGTCTGAATGTTGAGTTAATGTTTTAACACGAAGAGAAGATTAAACGCTTGATTTATTTGACACGGCCTGCTAAAACCTCACAAGCTCCAGATAAGCTTTGGAGTTTTTTTGGGGAACTGGTCTTTTAATGGTCAGTATAAACAGGAGGGATGATTACAGCGAGCCAAACCAGTATTCATACGGAGCCCTGAAGACAAATGAGAAAAATCTATCAACTCAGAAGTACAATAGTATATCATTTTATTTTACTAACCTCTATCATTTTATTTTACTAACCTCTACAGTTTTTACTACATTTATCAAATTGATAGGATTGTGAACATTGTGCTTTTGTGAAATAGATCTTTTTGGAGTTCAGAACAAGCTTTAGACTCAACAGGGATGTCTTGAGGTCATTGAAAGCAGCATGTTGCACACCACATGGATTTCATGTGTACAACTGGAGCAGTTTCACTTAAAAGAGTTGTTTTATACACTGTGCTGGGATGTAGGGGGCAGTATTATCCAGTTTGTTTCAGAAACACATTACTGGTTTACAGAAATCAATCAGTGACTAAATGGAGACTAACGGATGCGTGGGGTCATGAACTGTTTTATTTAACGATTAGTCAGAGTTGTGAATTTATTCCACTGAAAGGCGACGGCTTTTTTTTTTTTTTTTACGTGTTTTCTCTATGAAGTCTGGCAACCCGGTGACCACAGGCTAAGCTCCCGGTGTATCCAGCTGATGAGCTCCTGACAGCGGCTGTAGCTGTTTACGACTGCCATGCCGAAGCCTCGGTGATCAGAAGGACTGTTTATAACTGGTGAAACCATCATACTAATTATCGCATCTGTTCTTTGCCTTTCCTGTTTGGGTAACAAGTTAACAGGCTAACGTTAAATGTTCCTGACACTGAGCGGTGTAGCCAGTAAAGCTAATGCTAGCTGTTAATCCGTAGTTAAAACGAATGCTGTTGTTTGTAGCTAGCAGCTAATTTTAAAACTTCCGGTCATCAGTTGTGAAAAGGGCGAGTCAGGCTATAAGCTGGATCCGCTAGCTAAACGTCGGTTAGCTGTGTGTTTGGCAAAATATCCCCAAATGTATCCTGTCGCCAGTAATTTAACGTTATTCTATAGAAACTACACTTTGAAAGCCATAGCTAACAGAAAAACGAAGCTCCAACTTCAGACAAACGCCACACCAGCGTCCATTCACAAATTGTCAAATTTAACGATGTGAAGTTTTAGCGATGACGTTCTGCGCTTAACAAACAGTTAAACAATTTATTATACGCAGTAAACTGGCCAATACTGTTTAGTATTTTATGCATAAGAAACAAATAACACAGACAGTGGTTTCTTATCTACTTCGATATAATGACAAGGAAGAAAAGAGTAGTCTCTTACAGCAAAACAGCAAAGTTGTTTAGAATAAAAGAGATTTTATGATATAAAAAAGCAGCTAGTAGAACAGTTAATTTGCCGAAAGTATCCTAAGACCCAAAGGATTTTCTTAACGTATGCTTCACATTTATCGTCGCTTTTACTTGGCTCAATAAGCAAAAATACTTTTTAAGTGTCATATTTTGAATTTTACGTTTGTTTAACGTTTCTACGCACAAAATAAACCAACTTCGATCCAAACAGAAAGGGGGAAGGAGATTCAACAACGATCCCTAAAGTTTAAAGGCTCTATGCTCATTATATGTAATATGCTGGGTGGTTTGTGTTATTTATTGCATTGATAGTTTTACGTTGTCATTATTATCAAAGAACGATTTTATTTTGAAAACGCTCCCGGAAATGTCCACAGCTTCCTCACTTAACACATCCTTGTTTTGTGTCTGTGAAGATTCTCAGTCATCCAGGTAAAGTAGTCTGAGGATTGAGTCATGGCAACTGGACTTCTTTCTTC
>JAUYWH010000024.1:22804721-22827938 GCA_034779795.1 Ctenopoma multispine | reverse complement strand
TTCTGTGGATGCAGAACGAAACGTCTCTACTTGGAAGAAAGAAGTCCAGTTGCCATGACTCAATCCTCAGAATCCTTGTTTTGTGTTAAAGGTCAGTTGACTTTAGTTTTCTGATTGAAGTCCTGCACTGTGCTCTTTCTAAAGGCCTTCACACCTGGGTGTGTGATTCAGGCATCCGGCTGGTAAAAGGTTAGAAGTTATTTCTAGCTCAGAGCTGCCTGGTCGGTTTTGCTTCTTGTTTTCGTTTTGTGATGCTCAGGTTCGAGCTGTGAACCCTCTTTGTGGTTGTCTTTTGAAAGATTGGTATTGATCCAGAGAGACCAGATGGCATTACTGGTGTCTTCTTTCAGCTGGTCTCGTCTGGCTTTTGATCAGTGTGTTCTCTTGTCTGGTTTGGGCCTGGCCAGTGTGCAGGTGTAACTCTTTAACTCTCATTGTGTGCATTAATAAAGGAGCCACAACTGCAGCAGGCTTTCCTGCCTTATATAACCTATAACACACTAATAAGATCATTTTAAATCCCTAAACATGCAGTATATGGAAATTGTCTATAAGAGAAATAAATAATCGACAATTGTTTCAGTATTATTTCCACTTAATTACGTGGAATAGTGATTAAAAACAAAACAGTGGACATTATATTTATCTATTTCAATCTACTATCTAAAAGTATCATCAGTCCCTACTGACTTCCTAAACATATCAATTTATGTGTCTCAATAAGCAATGCAACATTTAGGTGCTCCATAGGGTTAAACTTTGCTTGAAAAGAGTTAGTTACACCTGCTTGATATTTTCTAACTTGAAAATCAATCATAGGGTTTTTCACATTTGTTTTAACTTCTTCTTGACATTTTGACCCTTTTGTTTCAATGATGTGTTGGAAAACATACTGTAGGTCTGCAATTAGTTGTATAAGGGAGCTTTTAATTTAACCAAATTAATCATATTTTCTCTTAGAAGTAAAATCTTATGGCCAGTAATTCACAGATAGGGAGGAGGGTCCAGAACAAGAGCCCCTTTTTCTAGTTATACAAAATAACAATAACAACAACAGATGCAGCTCACATACAGTACAGTACAGTAATACCACAAAGAGATATGAATTAACTACAGAATGGCACAAAATGGCATGCAAGAGAAACATAATGTTGGTTTTCCATATTTACATGTAGTTATTTGCGACAAGGGGGGTACAAAGCAAAAAAAAGGATAATGAATTATGGAGCCTATCAGTGTGGTATAGATTGAGAAGAAAAGAGGTCTGAGAACAGTGCCCTGCGGCACACCTGTGGAGAGCTGTACGGTAGCCCAATTCAGACAGTGCAGACAAAGAAGCTTGTGATTTACACAGATTAAGAAGGATAAGGACAGAGGACTGTGCTGTATCTTACAACTGTCAGGTGGGCTGTTTTTGTGGAATTAGTACTCCTGAAGCCAGACTAGTTAACATCAAGGAGGTGATTCAGAGATAAAATAAAACTTGAGATGTAGATGAAGACCGCTTCTGCTGCTGCTGCTGAAGTAATTCTCCTCCTGTTCACACACATTATAAGCTGCAGGCTGAGACGTCAGCTGAGTGACTGTAATCTGTGTGTATAACTGTGTTTGTCAGCCACAAAGGGATGGACATTCCTCTGCACCACTGAGTATGCAGCTAGCTTCAAACTTGTAATGTCACGAGCACCCAGGGGGTCATGTGACTCAATCCTCAGTTTCATCCCTGCCTGACATGGGGCGACTTTGGTGGGAGTCTGAGCTGGTTCTCAGTTTGTTTGTACTGGAGCTGAGGGGGGATGAAGCTAATTTCTAATCAGAGTGATGCGGTGAGTAGATGTAGCTGTGAGACGGACAGATTGTTTTGGTTTATAGTTTGTACTTAACGTGATGAGTGAACAGACAGAGCAGGATAAATTGACCTAGGAAAAGGTTCACTGGCTGTTTGTGCTGTTGGATCACTGGAAGCATAATTATATCTATTTCCATAGCTGATATTTTAAACTGCATGATGTTGTCTCGCAGACAGTGGAGACATTATTTAGGATTTAATATCTGAAGCTGAGTGATGTTATTATCTCTTCATGCAAGAGTAGCAAAACAGATTTCACAAAACAATTTAATTCACTGGAATGCATGAGGTGTTTGTGTGTTTAACTCTTTTTAAATTAATATTTATTATCCAGGATGCACGGCACAATTTTGTTTTATTCATGTACATATATAGTTGGCCATGGAGGGTGCAATTCTCTTTGCAGATCATTTTGCTTCTGTTTAACTGCAGTTGAGCTGTGTCATCTGTTTGCTGGTTGTACAGCTCAGCCTCAGGCAAGCAGCATCTGACAGATCACACATTTTGCGCCTAATATTTCCAGCTATATTTTTAAATCTTCCAGCTACAGTGCTTCCAGAAAGTGTCTCCAATAAGAAACTGAGAAACAGAAAGTCTACATGAACTACTGGAAAATCAGACACTTGGTAAAGTTTTGAATTGTCAAAAGATTTGTCCAGACTTGACTTGAATATTGTTTCTTCTGCAGATGGTTTCACATCATCCCACTTCTCTCACGTGGCATCAGTGCACCAGTAAAAAGAGCAAAGGAGGCTACAGGCTAGCTTTGATTTAGTATTTGTACTCTTTATCTCCTCGCCTCCTAACAGAACCTTTTTAAAACTAGAATCATGCTAATCCTCTCATTATCCTCTTCTCTCTCCTCTTCTTCAGGATCCAGACTTCCAGATCCTTATGGCTGTATATGATGAGAACATCCTGAAGAATCCTTTCTACTTGGCCTTGGAGAAGCAGAGACCGGACCTCTGCAGCCGAGTGGCAGAGCTCCACAGCATCGTGAGTCACACCTGTGGTCTCTCTGATTTACTTTAGATTTTCTCTTTGCCATCTTTGCTGTGTGGGCATTTTTAAAGTAAGAAAAGATGGATCAACAACATCCAGGAATGCTCTTACACTGCAGTGCATTTTGAGAAGGTGAAGCTCCACACAGCTTCATCACCTGTTCATTAAGTTTGTCCCTGTTGCATTTTGCTTTTATTTTTAGACTTCAACCTCAGGAAAATATATACTGTTAAATATTTTTTTTCTGGCTGTGAATCCTAAAATAATTGTGGCAGTATGTGTGGGGTAGTCCTAAAAAATAATAATTAAATATTTAATATAATGTGATGTAAGATGCCAGATAAGACATAAAATAGCAGCATTTTGGTTCAGGTGGAATCAGTGAGTAGTTAGTTGTTTTACAGACAACAGAGGCTGGATGCCAGTTTAAAAACTACACTAAGTAGAAAAGTACAACAGTGCATTAAAAGGTGGCGTATGGCATAAACAGACCAAACATCTACAGAGCAAACGTCTGCAAAGCTTTCACAAATCACTTCCTCATCTGGTCGAAAGAGAAAAAGTGTCTTGCCAATAACATCACAGTTTGTTTTCGGCCCCTGGCCTGGATTTTAATTTAATACCAGATCCAGAGTCCAAGGTGACTAACTGAGACTCATTTTCAAAGTAAAGGTGAATGTTCAGCTGTTGACACACTTCCCGTCCGAGCAGGTTGAGCTGTCTGTCTGAACCTTTTGGTGGTTTTATCACATTCCTCTCAGATGCTTCCTCCTCTCCACCACTTTGCTCTCGCTGCATTTCTCACTTCAGACTTAACTGGGGGAAGGTGACAGAATTAGATGAATGTGGTTCTAATGTTGGCTTTGATAAATGAGTTTTCTTCAGTCAGATGAAACTTTAAAAGCCTGCGAGAAAATGCAGCCTTTGTGAGAACTGAACGCTATCGAATGACCTAACATGTTTTAGCTTCAAACCTCAGCAGATAAGGATCAGATGTCTGAATGCAGACCAGCAGCAGCTCTGACTCATCAGGACTCCTCTGGAAACTCAGATGATCTGAACGCTGTCAAAACATCAGCAGGTCACAGAAAAATGCATTTAACTGGATTAGAGCTGGAAAATCAGTTACACAGGACATAGCACTGTGTATAATTTGGTTTCACCACATATTGTTTCATAGACTTTTAAACCTGAAAGTCTCATGACCCAGAAAATAAAGTGTTGTCACCTTGTTGTGTGAATGTGAGGAAGCTTCACTGTGACAGTGTGGAGGCGTAGTCAGTATCTCAAACCTTAAACCAGAACCGTTTCTATCTGCGCCTCAAGGTATTTTATGCACATCCCCACATATCTGTTTGTAAGTCTGAGTGAGAGAACCGTCGATAATATTGAATTCTGTTTGTCCCACTGTGCATATCTCAGCTGGTGAGTATCAGGGTCTGTTTGTCAGGGGTGTAACTGACTGAGACTGAGCCCAAAACCACTCACCAACACCCCACCATCCAGTCTTCTGCCACCAGCATCCTACCTTTCACTATAATGGCTCCCTGATGTTCACACATTTCACATATCCCAGGAAAAGAAAATCTGCTGTTCATCTCTTTCCTGGTCTGGACACAGCGAACGCGTCCAGTCACTGGAAAAAAACGTTCATATTTCTGCAGCTGAAACTCAATGGAAAGTTGATAATTAGGAGGAAAGCACTCAGGAAGACGGGAGGTTGGATTTAATCTTGAGAGTCAAGTTAATGATGATAAAGATAATCAGGGATCATTATATCGGCCCCATTTTGCAGGTTCTTGTTCCGTGTTGTGGAAGTTTGACCATCAGCAGCTACTCAGACTCTCAGTTCGACAGCTATGTCCTGCAGCCTGCAGAGGACGGATACCAGACCGCGGATGGAAAGGTTTGTCTTTTGTCTGCATTAGAATCACGTACGGGAGTTAAATCACTTAAGTTAAATTGATATCTAGAGTCTGTGAGTTCTGTTAGTATGATATAGTATAGTATAAAAACTGTACTGTACCTGTTGTTGTGTATTTCAGGAGGTCAAGATCCAGGATAAGCAGGTCCTGTTGGGGTCCGGCTTCCCGGCTCCAGCGTCTGTCCCCATCCTGTTTGAGGAAACGTTCTACAACGACCAGGAGCAGAGCTACAGCATCCTGTGCATCTCCCGCCCCGTCGAGGTGGAGCAAAGTCCTGCTGAGCAGAACCCGCTGCCCCCTTACTGCTTAAAGAACGTGGAGGATGTCAGGGAGTTCCTGGGCCGCCACACCCAGAAATTGGACAAGTTCATCCAAGGCTTCGGTCAGACCTTCAAGGAGCAGGAGAGGAAGGGACTCAGACACAACATAGTAAGATGAACGATTTCTCTGCTTGTGTTCTGAATTTCCTTTCATTGTTTCATCGTCTTTTTCTTCACATTCTTTTCCTTTTTCTGTCATTTGTCTTCATGTCTGTCACTGGGCTTTTAGAAGATGAGAGGCTGTGGTGAGTAATGAGAGAGCTTCCCTGCTGTACTGATCACTGCTCTTTCTTCTCTCCACTCAGGATTTGGTGAACGGCCTCTACACTAAATGTCTTCAGTGTTTGCTGAGAGACTCTCGTCTGGTGAGTAGAAGCTGACCTACAGGATCAGGTGTTAGTCTGAAAAGAATGGATTATATAATAATGTGAAAACTCTTTTTTATTTCTTGTACAGAAACTTCTGGCAAAGCAGGAGCTTCAGATGACTCTTCTCAAACAGGCGGTGGAGGTAACATCACCTGTTGTGTTTGTTCATGTCAACTTCACTCTCCCCACCTCAAGCAGAGCATCCCGGGAGGGTTTAGATTAAAGTTTGGTTAGAAAACATTTAATTAAAAAAAAAAAATCACATCTCAGGAAACAGAAAAGATCAAGAAATACTCTTCATGTATCACAAACTCACAGCTGGACTTTAGGTGAAAGCAGAAGGTGGGCAGCAGTAGTCCGCCGTCAGTATCACACAGTGTGTTCAGTTTACGATCGGTGTAGCTACAGACGAGGATGAACAAAACAGACTTTAAATGTAGGAGGATGCTGCAGATATTAAACGTTACTGCTGCTGGGGCTGCAGCGTTTAAGCTGATCAGTAAACACATTCTGTGCATAGGGATCTTTTGTTGTGTGTTGAATCTTTGCGTAGATAATCTTTTCTTATTTTCTCAGATTTATGTTCATCATGGTATCCATGATTTCATCTTTAACTTCGTGGGAACGCTTGAAGCCAGCCAGGTGGGTCTGACACTTCTGAAAGACTGTGACAGAAATATTACTCTGACACGTCAGTAGTTTTAAAATAAAACAACAAACTGCTGTGACCAGGTATGACCACAAATGCTAAAACATCTCTTTGAGTGTGTTTGTATCAGATAGAGCTGCTCTCATCTCACGGTGTGCTGCTTGTTAACAGGACGCTGCCTTCAACAAAACCACCAGGAGTCTGCAGGAGCTGCAGCAGAAAGACCTGGGAGTCAAACCTGAGTTCAGGTCAGTTCAACATGTCGCAGCTGGAGAGCTCGGATTGTTAGAACTGTTGGAACGCCTTGTGTTTATGTTTTAATCCCAATGATTGGACTTGGATCGGTCACATACTGTAGTTGTTAACAGATGATCGATCACAACCTTCAGTCCTTTCATGTTTTATTAGTGTTATATTATCACGATACAGGAGCAGAACATTCACAGGGTTTTTAGGTCTTTGATTGACCTTAAACACATCATCTGAAAGAGTTTCCATAAAGACCTGTTCCTGTGGCTGCAAAAAAGAGGAGGCCAACATGTTGACTGTTTAATGCAGAACGTTTGCTGATTCATTCTGATTCTCATACCTGAAGACTCATAAGGTGCGCTGCTGTTTTGTTTCTTTAGTATAAACTTATCTCGGGCCAAGAGAGAACTGAGTCAGCTCAACCAGCAGAGCTCCCCCCTCCTCAAACTGCTCTGCCTGCGTAGAGTCGCCCTGACCGCCACCCAGACCCCCAGACGCACTGGTATGTTCGGGTTAAAGTTTAATTTAGTTTATTTTGATTACTGTTCGACAGATGTGTCCACCTGCAGCAACCTTCCCAATACATTAACCTGTTTGTGTCAGTGGTGGTTTCTCAAAACGTGGGTCAACATTTAAGAATAATCAGTGAAGTGATGAACCAGAAGAGTTTCACAAATGGAAACAGACGTACAGTTTTATATCCTTGTGAATGAGTCACGTTTCTGAGGATGTGTCTAAAACTACCACGACAAAAAACTTCACAACAGTAACTGAAGTAAGCCTCTGGGCCTGATGCACCTTGCAGAACTTTTTACAGATAATATGTTGTTTCTGTTGAGATGAAACTGAAAAATAAGAGTCATGCTCAGACGTACAGATACAAGCTGGCTGCCTCCCTCGGCGTTACACACATTCACAGCAGACTGGTCTCTGGCTGCATTTGGAGGTTTGCATAAAGTAAATTAGTTTCTCAGCTGCCTGTTGTTATGAGATGGTTTTTGTGGCTTCTCTCCTTTGATGATGGAGCCTCCTGACTGACAGTCATGTTGCTTCTTGTGCCGACTGCACGAGTTTCACAGTAATAAAAACTAAAACTTTCAGACTATGATGTATTTACAGCTTGTGGTTTGCCAGCGTTTAACACTGGAAAACACTGACTTTTTTTGTCCAATTAAAAAAGGATGTTGCACTATACAACACTAAAGAATGTTGGTGACAAAACATGAAATGATACCAGGTTGTACAGAGAAGACACTAATCACACTGTTCAGAACAAGAGATGATTCACCTGTGAACAGAGAGCACTCTATGATGCATCATGATGTACACGCTAAAAAGCAGCAGTGAGAAGTGGAATTACCACATTGTGATTGTATGCCTCCAACAAATTCACACACTTCACACACGTCTGTCCACAAGATTACAGGCAAAGACGTTATCACAGTTAATGCATGAAAAAATGTCTGACTATAAGCTGAAACAGCTAAATCTAAAATCTACTCTAATGTTTAGTCACCGTCCAGCAGCCTGACGGTGAGGTCACACCACTTCTTAATAATGATCCTCATCAGATTGAGCTCATCAATAAGAGAGAAGTATTCTTCCCTGGTTCTTCCTGTCTCCCTGAACTGACATCTGTACGTTCTCGGAGCGTCGTCTCGCTGTCTGTAATTAGATCAGCACACAGTACAATAGCTGCTCTGTCAGCTCATAATGTGTTTGTCCAGTTTGTTTAAAAAATCAAACCTCAGTGACCCACAGCGAGCTCGCTGTCCGTCTGCAGAGTGGTACGACCTGCTCCAAATTAATGTTTGTCCTGCAGCCAATTCACTTACTGGGTTTGTACTGGGGGAGTTGCTTAGTGGAAAGTGACTTTGTGTTCCTACTCTGACTGTCGCGTGTTGTTCTTCCTCCTCTGCAGTCAGTATAGAGGCAGTGTGCGCGGACGACCTGCTCTCCGTCGTCCTCTATCTGCTGGTGAAGACGGAAATCCCCAACTGGTGAGCTGTGAGAGACGCCTCTGACCCTGTGTGTTGCTGGGAGGGAACACGGAGGCTGAGAGTCACTCTTATTAGCATCACTCCAGTCTGTGATGTGGAGAAAATAAAGCTATAAAAAGTTTAAAAGACAATGTTAAAAACTAGAATCTTACAGTTTGTCATCTATCATGTAGACGGAAAAAACTTTGTTCTATTAAATAGTCACGTTTAATGTTTGTGCATCAACAAGTAGATTAAATTCCATCCAAACAGCAAAACGAGGTTGCAGTGAGTAAAAACCTGTGTCAGTGTTTATGTACTGACTGAGAACTGTGAACCAGTCCTTTAAACTATAATGACCTCTACTGCAGATACTATCATAATAAATGTATGCAGCTGTTCAACTGTGCAGGTTGATTTCTCCGTTGTGTGTGTGTCTGTGTGTGTGTCTGTGTGTGTGTCTGTGTGTGTGTCTGTGTGTGTGTGTGTGTGTGTGTGTGTGTGTGTGTGTGTCTGTGCGTGTGTGTGTTCGTGCAGGATGGCCAACCTGAGCTACATCAGGAACTTCTGCTTCAGCCACTCCAGCAAAGACGAGCTGAGCTACTGTCTGAGCACCTTCGAGGCTGCAGTGGAGTACATCAACTTGGGGAAGCTGCAGAACACACACTCTGTAAGAGACGCACACAGACGTGTGTTCTGACGCCACACTGTAGTTTCCCTGCAGTTTAATCAAGCTCACCGTCTTTTCTTCCTGTCAGGACTCGGGCGAGCTGAACGACAAGGCGTTGTTCAAAGAGAAGATGAGTCTGCTGGCTCAGAGCGCTGCCACGCCGATACACTGCCTGTTTGAGGTGAGCTGCACTAAACCGGACCGTCGCTCTGCAGGACACAACAGCTGCTACGTCCCAGAATCCATCAGCCACCGTGACCGGTTCACTACACAAGCAGATGTTCAGAAATAAAAACTACAGATGTCAAACACAACAGTTAGAGCTGAATGTTACGTTGGCTGCATAATGTCCCATTGTGAAATGAATGGGTCTGTCTTAACCCCCCCATTCTACTCATTGACAGATTAACAAACAAGTTGAATTATTGACAAAACTGCTAAACGCTAACAGCTGATGCTGCTGTTTCACGTTAGCGTTAGGCACTGGTGGAGTTTTCATGTAAACAAACCAAAGGTTAATTTTACATTCACTATTATTTAAGTAGAACACGTTGTGTGAATCCCTGAGGTCCAAGAAAGGTGAAGAATCCATTTTCTTTCTCATAAACCTCTTTTCTTGTTTAAATACAGCTTTTTGTTTTCGTGTTTGTTTACTACCAAGTGACCGGGTCACAACCACAAACAGTGCAGAGAATTACTGAAAGAAAAAGCTACTGTAAATATAGAAATATACTAATGAAATGGAGAGATGGAAAGAAAATGTCCCACATGTTGAAGCATCTTAAGATTCAAAAAACTTTATTATTCCTGGAGGGAAATTATTTAGACACATTACAGCAGCTCTCTGTTCAAACAGAAAACAAAACCAGAAAAGACTGACACCAAAACAAATACTCACTTTGCAGAACAGAATGAGGTAATAATAATAAGATAAATGAGTCAAAAATAGGTAAATTCTGGTCATAATCAGTCCTGGGTGTAATGTAGTGGGTTTATTTGATTATGAATATGATTATTGTAGTTTTCATCATCCCTCCCTTTTACCTAAAGGAGAGGAGTTGTACAGTTTTATGGCCACAGGCAGAAATAATCTCCTGTGTCTCTGTGGAGAACTTGAGACGTTGATCAGTCTCTGGCTGAACGTGCTCCTCTGTCCAGAAAGGACACTGTGAAGTGGGTGGGAGGGATTGTCCAGGATTGAGAGGAGTTTGGTCATCATCCTCCTCTCAGATACAACATGTAGAGGGTCCAGCTCCACACCAAGAACAGAACCAGTCCTCCTCATTAGTTTGTCCAGTCAGAAAAAGCCTGATCAGACTTTTAAGAGAATAAAATACTGTCATTGTGGATTGTAGAAATAGAAAGTTAATATTTCTACTTAAATGATGAAAGACTGATGTTACAACTTCCAAGTAATGACTTCTGCTTTCCTGCATATTTTGTTGGCTGAGAACCAATGTGCATCATGTCACATACAAGGACTCACATGCACAAGTCTTTCAGAGACCAGACGTCAAAAGCTCCATGTGGTAGCTGTAAAGAACAGGTTCACAGTTCTACAGAAAACCCAGGAGACAGTGGAGAAACCTCCAGCCTCCCTTATACACACTCCCACTGCACAACGTTTGTCTGTGTGTGAGTGATCTTTAAACCTAAACCTGACGACGCTCTGCTTTACAACACGAATATAAAATCACAGTATGTACGGGTCAGGTTTAAGGGAAGAAAGCCGAGCCAGGCTCAGGTTGGGCGGTCATCTGCCTCGACTGGTTGGGGTGAAAATGTGTCCTTTCCAGGTGAATAAGAGACTTCATCAGTTTGAATTAGACAAATTAAAGTTTCCCTGTATTTGTTATGATCTTTCCACTGCAGCAGGAAAACTGTGGATTTGAATCTCTTTTGAAGCCCCGTGGGAACTTGTGTGTTTGATGATGTGGATTCAGCAGGAATTCCCAGTAGAGAACTCTTCTTTTGCCAAAGTTTCATTTAGTTAATGAATTAGTTTTAGTTTCCAGATTCGTCATGCTCATCATGATCTCCCAGAGCCCAACATAGTATCATGTAAAGATTCAGTTTACTAGAATTCAGAGAAACGTGATTCTCAGATCTGGGAAACTGACAACATTAAATATATATAACTTTCTTAATTTGTAATAAATAAGAATTCATATTGTTATATTTCTGTGTGTGTGTGTGTGTGTGTGTGTGTGTTGCAGCACATCGTAAATGGAAACGAGGCAGAGGTTAAGCGCCTGCTGAGTGAAGGAGAAGGTGACGAAGAGGTGAAGAAGATGTGCCACCCCCTCTGCTCCTGTGACCTCTGTGACCTCCAGCTGTCTGGGTCAGGTCTCACCACCACCAGCAGCCTCTAACCAAAACCTTACTGTTAAAACTTATTAGTGCTAAACTTTATTGATTGTTGTTGAACAGCTGCACATATAGTAGTTGATGGTCTTGTCTTGTCCTCAACATTTTAACCTGAACCATATAAAACATATTAAAAGTAAGATTTGGCCAAAAGTTATTTTATTTACAGTATACAGAACATTTTCAACTGTGTTTAAAGACCTAGAAGATATATAATGCAGCTCACGCTTGCACTAACTTGAGTCTCGAAATGAATCCTCTTTGCTCTAACCAGGCCTCCCTCCATGCTCTTCTTCCATCTCTGCACTGCCCTTCAGCTGTCCATCATTACCAAATTACAATAAATAAATGAATAAGAAACGAATGAATAAATCTCAGAATCATTCAGATTCTGAGATTTATTAAAATGGAACAAGAATTATTATCTTTGCTCTGCACAGTAAGAGACGTGATGTACTGAACAGTTAGTTACAGTCGTCTCCTTCCAGTAGCCAATTCCTTTAATGTGATGTAAATGGGAAATCATCATCAGTCCCATACTCAGAATTCACTCAGAACTCTGTTTGTCAGGAAAACTCTGATTTCTGTGTTTATTTCCTCATATTTCTGCTTCAGCTCATTTCTTTTTTTTGCATGTTCTGTTGCATCAGAGCAGAAAATCAGGAACAAAAAGCTGTTCACACTTTCACTTCCCTCTTACTGCTGAAACACACAGCAGGTGTTTAGGGTCGTCACTGCTACTGTCACTGAGATCACTTCAGTTTCCGTATGTGATGCTCATTTCTCCTGCTGACATGCAGCGTGTTTTGTTTTGTGTTGAAGGAGGCTGAACGACCCGACCGTCGTCACACCTTTCTCCAGAGACGACCGAGGTTATACTCCGCTGCACGCCGCTGCTGTCTGTGGTGAGCAGGATGAAACGTGAGGCGATGTGGTGGTTTACACGTAGAGACGATGAAATAAAACCCGGTGTTTGTGTGTGTCAGGTCAGGCCCAGCTGATAGACGTGCTGGTGCATAAAGGGGCGCCGGTTAATGCCACAGACTACCACGCCCTCACGCCGCTGCACCTGTCCTGCCAGCGGGGATACCAGGGAGTCACGGTGAACACACACCTATACACACTCCCACTGCACAGCATTTGTCTGTGTGTGAGTGACCTTTAAACCTGAACCTGATGACACTCTACAACATGAATATAAAATCACAGTATGTACAGGTCAGGTTTAAGGGAAGAAACCTCCAGCAGAGCCAGGCTCAGGCTGGTCGGTCATCTGCCTCGACTGGTTGGGATGAACTCATCAGTCTATTTACTGACACTAGTTTGTCAGAGACATTATTGTGGCATAAAAAGAGGTTGTGCTGTGCAGTGTTGATGTTTTTTAGGATGAATAAAGTAATAATGTACAGGTTACCACAGAAATCAGTGTAACAGACATAGAAAGTGAATTTGTAATGTGTTCCGTAGCTGCTGCTGCTGCACTACAAGGCGAACACAGACGCTCAGGACAACAATGGCAACACGCCGCTGCACCTGGCCTGCATGTACGGACACGAAGATGTACGTAGTTTAACCTCTATATGAGATTTTCTCATCAATCAATAATAATAATTCAAATCGTGCTGGATATTGAAATGCTGTGTGTTGTGTGTCAGTGCGTGAAGGCTCTGGTGTACTATGACGTCCAAAGCTGCCGTCTGGACCTGCAGAACGATAAAGGCGACACACCGCTGCACATGGCCGCCCGCTGGGGCTACGAGGGAATCATCCAGGTTCTGCTGGAGAACGGAGCGAGCACCGACATCCTCAACAAGAGCAAAGACTCACCGCTGCAGTGTGCGCTCAACTCTAAGGTCGGCAGCTGGATTAATACCAAAATGTTCTGTGTGAAACCTTTTCTAAAGTTACATGTGGAGACACACTAGGAAGCCAGGTGCACAGGAACTGCAGACTCAACTTAATCTTCAACAGATAATTTCACAATCATTTTTTATACACTTCCATGTTCATCCGTTTGGCTTGACGTGGTCTGGATGTGCACTTGGACTCATACAGTGAGTTTAGGACATCAGACATAAATCGTCTCTGTGGCTCACGGCTCACGGCTGCAGGATGATGCTGATGTTGAACTGACCTGGGACTGTTGCTTCTGTCCTGTCAAAACAACACAGACGTAGTTTGGTATCATCCCTCACACACTGTGCAATATGCAAACGTGTCATTTTAAATCAAAGCAGGTGTTTCACAAACTTTCACAGATTTATTTTTTTCTTGGTTATTATTTCCATGTTTGGCTGCAGAGAACCAGAATCAATGTGAGGCTGCAGCTCGATGTTCAGCATGTGTGAAACTCGAGCTGTAGAGTTTGTTAAAGGAAAAAACAGAATCAAAGCTCTGGAAACGTCCAATCACCTTTCAGATCTCTGGAGTTTAGCTAATCTCATCAGCTGCTGCTGTTTTGGAGGATCAGAAAGTGTTTGAAGCACCGGGTCGTGGGAACACAGCTGACTGATCCTCTTAGTCTGGATTCATTTCAGTGTGAATCTAATCTAAGAGTTTTATGTTCCTGCAGATCCTCACGTTGCTGCAGTCGACTCAGAACGGACGCCGGCGCAGTGGAGTCGATGTGAGTCTCATTTGAATCCTGAAAGGTCGCAGGTCACAGAATCGTGACCCTAAAGTAATCAACAGTTTAATCCTCAGTTAATTTACAGCTCAGAACAAGATTATTAAATCATCATCAAGTTTTTCTTTCTGCAAAACTAAATTCTCTCTGTGAACAGTGAAGTGAGTTTTTTTCTATTACTCAGTATGTAATCGATTACTTCACATCTTGCTCGTTCAGAAGCGACATTTGCGTAGATGAACCTGTTTGAATTTAGTCTGTTGTTCAACCTTTTATCTCTCCTCCATCTCTTCCTCCTCTCAGTCTCCTGGTCGCTCCCCTCAGGCCTCAGAGTGCAGCAGCCGTCGCTCCTCCGTCTCCAGCACCTCCTCTCTGGGCTCCGAGGCCAAACCGGAGGGAGAACGAGTCCGACACAGAGAGGTGAGTGACGGCATCCTCGTGGTAGAAACAGTAGTACTGTGTATTTATATGTATGTACATGTATTTATGTAAGTACTGTGTATGTAGTTTTAACACTGCTGACGCCACGCGTGTCCGTGTGATTGACAGGTGGAGAAGCTGCTGCGTGCCGTGGCAGACGGCGACGTGGAGATGGTGAGAACAGATCCGACGCTGTCGTCACGTCGCATATTCATCAGCTTCACGTAGACTCGCGAGTCACCTCTGAGTGTTTGTGTTTCAGGTGCGTTACCTGCTGGAGTGGACGGATGAGGAGGAGGAGGATGAAGCAGAAGTTCGGTCCGAGACCCTGCTGTGTCACCCGCTGTGTCAGTGTCCAAACTGTGCCCCCGCTCAGAAGGTCACTGATAATAACAACAAACTTTAAGACGTTATTTTCTAATAAACAGACTTATGCCCATTTTCAACTGAGCGCAAACTAAGTCAGAGTTGCACTTTTTCTAGATATTGTCGTCTGTTTATGAGCAGAACCTCTTGAATAAATGTAAGAATCAAGGGAAAACTCTTCCAGTGATTAAAAAAGAAGTTTCATGTTTTACTAATGTAACGTCTGTGGTAGTTTAACACTGAGAATATTTCCAATTATTCACAGTTATAACAAAGTATGTGAAACTTATTCTTATGACATCTCAGCTGGTTTAATTGGCTTCATGCTGACTGAACATGAGCCTGTGTCTGCAGCTCTCCGTCCTACAGGCCGGAACTCTCGGCGTTAGCAGCTCTAACGTTGACGGCTTCACGCCGCTCCACGTCGCTGCCCTGCACGGCCACTCGCCGCTGGTCGCCCTGCTGATCCGCCACGGAGCCAACGTCAACGCCCGCACCAACCAGAGCTCCACGGCGCTTCACCTGGCCAGCCAGAACAGCCACGTCCAGGTAGGTACAAAACAGGAGCAAAGCAGCCTGGGAATCAAGAAAAATCATAATGGAAACTGTAATTTAATTTAAACTGTGAGACTTTTTTGTGGCAGTAGCACATAAACTTCTCGTTGAATGGAAAGTAAATGTGTTTTATGTGTCCCAGGTGGTGAGGTTTCTGCTGGAGTGCAACGCCAAGCTGAATAAGAAGGATCAGTACGGCAACACGCCGCTGATACACGCCTGTCTCTGTGGAAGCCTGGAGACAGCCACCATCCTGCTACAGGTAAACAGAAACACGCAGACAGGATGCGGTTTGTGAATGACAAGTTGTTTCTGATGTAACCGTGGACGCGTGTTTCAGAGCAACGCGCTGGTGAACGTGGTGAACGTTCAGGGGAACACAGCTCTGCACGAGGGGGTGCGGGGTGGACACCAGGCGGTGGTGGAGCTGCTGCTGAAGGCTGGGGCCTCACCTAGCATCAGGAACAAGAGGCAGAGGACGCCGCTGGAATGTGCCTACGAACTGGGCGGCAAGGTAGTACTACACAAACACTGCAGGGACTGTAGAGGCTGACTCATGTGAAGCCTGTTTTGTGTTTTATGTTGGGCTGCAGGAGACTGTTCAGTGTTTTCTGTGTAGTCTCAAATAGTCTTAATATGTTCCAGGTCTTATCAATTGATAAATGAGTGTAAGTTAACATTAAGTTGCTTTGAATAAATTGTCATATGTAGCTGACAAAAGTTCAAATAGAAATGTTAAATAAAAATGTTGACAGACCTGCTGCGAACCTGTGATTCACTCTGAGAACTTTATGGAAACGAAGCCAAAGGAAAATGTGGAAATGGACATTTTAAAACATTTACATGAAACGAGACAGAAATGAACCGTAGAGGTTTTAAAAAATCAGAAAAACACGACATCAAATGTTTTAATGTTGCTTTTGTAGAACACCGAGATCCTCCGAGCTCTGCAGAAAGCGTCTGGACTCTCCCCCGACGCTGAACCAATCAAACTCCTCTCTGTGCCCAAAGGAGCTCTGGGTAACTGAGACCAACTTTTGTTCTTGTCCAGAAAAACCACAAAGAGAAGCTATTATTTATTTTAGTGTAAAACTGTTGTAATCAGCTTCAGCTCCTGTCAGATGTCTGTCAGATATCCGGTGAAGTTGTGTCAGTGGTTAATCAGCTCTGAATGTCTGCAGCTCATTCGTTTGTGCAGCGTCTGAGGCTGCAGGACAACTCCAACGGCCGGAGACAGGCTCAGTGCATCAACAGGTAAACTGTCGACCCGCCTCCGATAAAACTCAAGGCAGAAAGACACAGGCTGCTTTTACTGAGTTAGTTTGGTGCTTTGATTCAGGATTCAGCAGTTGAAGAAAGCGTCTTCGGGTCCTCCCTCCAGGTGTTCACCTACGCTGAACCAGGTACGCTGTGCACATTCTCACTGGCAGAAGCTTTGTTAGTCCTCGAGTTTAGTGCAGTGTGACGTATCTCAACAAGTAGTGGAGAGACACGTCTACAGCTAGATAGAATATCTGATGTATAGACACACAAACCCTTTTATAGAGTTGCCTGTAGTTTCTCATTTTCAAACTCTGGATGGTTTGAATAAATCTGAGCTCAGCCGCACTGAAACTTGTTACAGGAAGTTGTTTCTTTCTGGTCACAAACACATTGTGAAGCGGTTCTTTTGTGATGGGAACGTAGTTCTACATTAACGTTACCAGACAGGCGTGAGCTGAGTGGCTGATGCAGCCAGGTACGCTTTGCATGATTTGAACAGTTGTGAGCAGCCAAAGAAAACTTTACGTCATGAAGCTGCTACTGCACGACTTGAGCTTTATGTGTCTTTCACAGGTGAAGGTGGACAGGAGGAGGCTGAGGCGAGGGGACACGGTGGAGGTCTACAGCCCTTCAGGAAGCCTCGACGCCAGGTCGAGGCTGAGAGAGCGGCCCCTGGGTCGCTGCCACACCCTGGACACACACACTCCAAACACACCTGAGTGCAATGAGACAGGAAACACCAACATTCCTGAGACAGCAGGAGGCACAGACGATCCACAGCAGGAGATGAATGAAACACAGTCCACTGATGACTGCAACTGTACAGGCGGTGAAACCTCCAACGTGTCGCCACACTCCGATAATTCATTTGAGGCCCCGCACACGGAGTCGCATCAGACAAACAGCTGCTCAGCTTCACACGAGCCGCCTGACGCCGACAACCAAAGTCTCCTTCCTGTAAACGGAGCATCGGAGGAGTCGCCTGACAAGCAGACTCACACGCTGTCCAATCCTAACCAGCCCTCTGACCTCCAATCCCCCGACCAGACTGAGCAGACGGACGCCAACCAAGCAGCAGACGTGAGCGCAGAGTCGTTTCAGTGAGGTCACTGCAAGTTAAAGGAGTCTTTTAACAGATCAGTGTCCAAAAAGACGAAAGAAAACACATCGTCTGACATCAGCGAGGATCCATCAGCCTGGACGGAGTTAAAAACCGCTCTCCACACTTTTTACTAAACACAGACAAACAGACGTGGGCGCAGGTTACAGTTATTACAGTACCAGTGTTACAGAACACGCTTTCTTACCTACCTCCAGTGTTAGTGAGTCGAGCAGTTTGGGCTCAGACCTGTGCCACCGCCCCCCCGCTGCAGTGGGGATGGGTGGGTTTAGTTTGTGGTGCTCGCAGCTTAAAAAAACAGATCCAGAATCAGACCTGTAACAGTTCTAAATGTTAAACCTGCATGTCAACACTGGAAACGACGAAGTGCAGGTTTCCCGTTGAAATTCCTGTTAATGACAGAGGTCGTTTTTCACCCTGACTCTGAAATCAAATATGAGTCTGGTCCCACAGTTACATATCGACTGATCTGAGGGAGAATAGTTTGTCTGGCAACAACGAAATGTGAATAAATTTAAAACGACACGTTTCTTTGTGTATGTGATTGTTGGACGCCAGTCTCTGTGTTGTTCATACAGCTCTAATGTGGGTTTGCTGCTTAAATATCCACAAGTCAAACTGACAGATGTTGTGAAACGGACTTTTTCTTTGATAGAAAGTGGTTTTAGAAACAGTTATCTGTGGGCTGTGTGAGCAACCAGTACACTTTCTGAAATGAGCAGAGGTTTAACGGTTCTGTAACCGATTCCAGACGTGTGACACGGACGCAGACGTCCCACTTCTGTGGTGGTGGTGTCTCCAGCACCAACAGCGGCTGCATGACACCAGAGATTCGACATGGTATCCCAGAGTACAGAGTGCTGTTAGTGGTCCGTCAGCTGCTGTGTGGCTCATCTGTGTTGTGAGGTGTTCAGGGACCATACAGAGTGTTTGTCATTTGGCCCCAAGCCCCCTAATACCCAGGTAAAAATACATGGACCCAACTGTGGCTCAGAAATCAAAGTTTGAACTGAATTACGAATTTAGAAAAATCGTTACACCTGCAGAAAAGAGAGAATTTTTTAAACAGCTTGTTTCATTGCTGTGAGAACCACAAACTAAATTCTGTTCACCTCCATTGTGCTGAGGTGGAGGCACAAACCAACTCTACTGTATCTGTAGGAAAATTACCAGCTTTGTCCTGTTGAGTGAGAAAATTTGAGAGAGATTTGTGAGACAAGCTCAGCCTCTAAAGTCACAGTGAGATGTTCAAATGTGTGTTAATCGTCTCATTAAATGTCTCTTCAGGTTTCCAAACGTTCGCTCGTTGGCTCTGTTAATGATCAGAAACTCAAGGAAATGTGAGGATTTGATGCTAAACGATCGTTTCGCTGTGACTTTAGCAGCTTGGATGTTGCTGGTTGATTTAAACTCAAACTCTGTCAAACGGTCCAGTCTCTGTCGGCGGCTCCTCCTCTCCCCTGAGTTTGAAGCACTTTCCTCGTCTTAGCTTTTAGAAAAATAAAAAAAGGGATGGAAACAGATGCTATTTGATCCTTTCCTGTGTGATCGTTGTTGCTTTCGTTTTATTTTAACTCACTGGACTGTAGCTATGACCTGAGAGTTCATTTCAAACAGATGTCGCTTGATTTCAGGGTTTAAAATGGATTCTAATCACATCACACTGATTGTTTTACTGGGATCATGACCCTTGTTAATGGTGGTGTGTTCAGAGAGGTTCAGCTTCTCCTGAATATTAGAATGTGTTAAAACTTAAAACTCATACCATCAGTTTTCAGACTGATTTCCTTTGTTTCAGCCATGGATTTTCATTTATTTCTATGAAAATCAACCTGCAGAGACTTGATACCTGATGCAGAAAGTTCCTCCCAGTCTACACTTGGTCATTTTAATAGCTTTTGTAAGAGTTTAAATATATAATTAAAGATAAAATGTGTAACTGCATATTGTTCACACAGCAATAAATACAGGATAATGGTTTGATAAAGACTTAAAATACAGCAGCACTATGTGTAGGAGAGTGAAAATACAGCAGGTAATAAATACAATCACTACATGTTGGTTGTGCTGTGATTCATCCAGTAAGAATTTTACAACTAGCGTCAAACAATAAGTTCATGTATTCGTGGTATGAGGGACGACGTCAGTTTGTACTCGAGCGTCCTCGAACGCACCATCAGAGATGGTCTTATGATGCAAAGATGATTTGAAGTGGAAAAAGTTGGCTTCAAATGTTGTTTTTGTAATATCTGAAATTAAATTACTAAATAAACAATAACGTTTTAACAGTTTAACGCAATAAAAACTCAGAGAAAACTGACACAGTGTGATAAAAATCTACTGTTAGATGTGTTCATGTTTCTGTGTGTTTGATGCAGGTTTTTTTTACTTTCAAGTCTCTACAAGTTGATTTATTTCAATATAATTTACTGGAGGAATTAAATCAGTTAGTAAATCATTCTGAAAACTGATGAATAGGAAATTTAATCAGCAGGGCTGTAAAATGTGCAGCAATTATACTTATTGAGTGAAATCACAGAAATTCACCAGACTGTTCCTTTAACATTAGAAGCTATGTAATCTTATTTAAGACAACTACTGTGTATATGCAGTACTGTAAAACTGTTCACTGTAACGTCCACTCCCGTGAGCCTCACTTAAACTTCATCACCGTTCACCAGCTCGTCCCACACTGAACCGTTCACGGACCACGGCTCGTTTGAGCTGAAACGATGTCAAACCCAGTCGAGTCTTACTTATTTTTGTACCACTTTTTATTCCCAGGTTTTGGTGTTCAAAGACGATGTGAATGTGCCTTATTTAATTCACGCCCCAAAGAAGCAGAAATAAACCTATGATTCAGACTGACTGTGTTTTATCAGTGTTTAACAGCAGTTTGAACATTATGAAGTGTTTTCATGTTCTTTCTTCTTCTCGTCTTCTCATCTTCTCGACATTTTCCAGGATCCTGAATGTGACCTAGAGTCACATCAACCTTTTTCAGATCTCATCTCAAGTTCATCTCAGTAACTTTTCTACTAAATGTTTTAGAGCTTTTGATCATATCACACGAGCTTCATCGGCTGAAGTAATATTCCCAGGTACTGAGGAGCTGCCAAAGTTTAAAGAACACAAAGCTTCAAGTGCTTTTCATTCATGTCTGATCAAAAACTGAGCTTCAAGTTCATTCTTTACTCTAGAGACAAGAAGACGTCATCATAAAGTGCATTTAGCTGCTGGTCATGGAGTTAAAACGGTTTTTAAATAAAGTAAATCAAAGTTTAAATAAAGATTCAACATTCAAAAAGCTTTTATAGTGTTTGCTGACTGTTCTCAGCTGCTCCCTGCTCAAAGAGAAAGGGAAAGATTCTCAGTCATCCAGGTCGTGGTTATTCCATAAAAAGTTATTCAGTTATTTTATTCCAGAGGTTTTTCTGGAACAGAAACCTGAACAAAAGTAGATTTGGTCAAATTAAACCACTGTGTTTAGATATAATGTCAATAAGTCATCTGTGGACACGTTTGTGTTAATATTTGTTATTATATTTATTTATTATGTGTGTCATGTATGATTCCTGTGTCACTTCTCGGCCTCCGTAGGGGGAAACACTTCCTTTCAAAAACAAACAAACGGGAAGGAATCAGGAAAGATCTCAAAGCTCTAACTGAGCAACATCAGATGCGAGTATAGGTTAAAACACCTGAGTTAAGCTGCTTTCTGCAGGTAAGTTATCAGCAGGTTAGAATAATAAAACAGCGGAATGTCTTTTAGCTTTCAGTAAACCTACCAGCGCTAACGTCAGGTAAGCTAGCAGCTGTTAGCTAGTTTGTGTTAGCATGTGGTACAATTACTGCGTTTAATTACGCGGTTGTATTTTGATGATATAACGTCCCAGTGTAAATGTACTTACTGTATTTTAGGTTATAGACGATTTACGTGTAGCTAAATAGGTAAAATTCTATACAGTAGCTAGAAAGCTAACTTAGTAGATGTAAATTGGTTAAGCTAACGTAAACTACGTTACAAATATTCAGTGGTGGAAAGTAACGTTACTCAAATACTGTAACGAGTAGTTGTGTTGAGTGTTTTATTTCATGCTCCTCTATTTACTTTTACTCCACTACAATTCAGTCACTCAACTTTCACTCATGCGGCAGATGTGGTTCAGTAAAATAAACTCCTGGTTTCGGTTACTTCGACTTGAGTCCAGTTTTTTTAGTCCGTATTTATTCACATTTTGGAAAATGAAAAATGCCGAAGAAGCTGTGAGCAGTTTCTTAACAGCTTGTAACCCTGGATGTACAGATTGGTGTCACTGATTCTCTGTGACACTAAAAACCTAAAAACAGGACGATTCTCGGGCGGGTTCTGCAGTGGACGTTTGTTCGCTGTGTCCTGCTGAGATCTGAGTTCAGTGGGAGAGAGTGTAAGACTGAATCAGAAAGAGTGTGTCTCACGTCTATCTACTGAGATTTGACAGTTATGTAATGTAAACACTGCATGTTAAATCAAGGTGACTAGTAACTACAGTACTAGTCTGTGCTCCTGTCATCGGGCACTGAGAAGGGTTTGACTGCATTTCTACCCTCACAGTTTATTTCTGCTGTCCACAGCGATGTGACCCAGAGAATAAAAAAACGCTGGTGACTGACTGAGTGGATCAGCTGGAAAAGAAAAGAACATAATGTCATAAAGTGGAGAAACGTTTAAGTAAGTACTGAACTGTACTGGACTCTCCTGGGATATTATAGGCAGAGTTTGAATCAGGATCCATGTTCCTGTGTTTGTGCTTGTACACATTAGTGTGACGTTTCGATCCAAGATCAGAGTGAGGATCAATGATGTAAATACAGATATTGATCCTGTAAGTTGCTCCAATCTATATTATAGGTTTGCCAGACACAAGACTTTTGGTTTGATAAATTTAATAAAGACACAACACGAGGCAGGTTTTAATGGCAAATAATAAATTATGTGAATTTAAACTTTTTATTATGAACAATTCTTTAGCTTATCTACTTCCCATTTTCCCTTTTTCATTCATTTTCTGTATAAAAGTTGTTCCCTCTGGGAAATGAATGTGAGCATATGCCTCATGTTACTGGTTTTTATTTTTTAAATTGAATATCCGGTAAAAAAAACATATTGTGGTTTCTGGCAAGTTAAAAGTTGACGTATACTGTTTTTTTTTTCACTTTGACCCGCCCGTCCCCCTCTGTCTGTCCCTGTCTGTCCCCCTCTGTCTGTCCCTGTCTGTCCCCCTCTGTCTGTCCCTGTCTGTCCCCCTCCGTCTGTCCCCCACTGTCTGTCCCCCTCTGTCTGTCCCCCACTGTCTGTCCCTGTCTGTCCCCCTCTGTCTGTCCCTGTCTGTCCCCCTCCGTCTGTCCCCCTCTGTCTGTCCCCCTCTGTCTGTCCTCCTCTGTCTGCCCCCCTCCGTCTGCCCCCCTCCGTCTGCCCCCCTCCGTCTGTCCCCCTCTGTCTGTCCCCC
>JAUYWH010000024.1:22726410-22804159 GCA_034779795.1 Ctenopoma multispine | reverse complement strand
CTCCCCCTCTGTCTGTCTGTCCCCCTCTGTCTGTCCTCCCCCTCGGTCTGTCCTCCTCTGTCTGTCCTCCCCCTCTGTCTGTCCTCCTCTGTCTGTCCCCCTCCAGTCATGTCCTCAGGCCACCGTCTGAGGGATGTGGAGCAGCAGCGCCCCCTGCTGGACGGGGATGACGAGGCTGTGGAGAGGGTTTTCCACAGTGAGGCGAAGCAGCTCTGGTTCATCCAGGACTGCTGTGGCATGGTGTGTGCTTTCATCACCTGGTTCCTGGTCTTCTTCGCTGACTTTGTCGTCACCTTTGTCATGCTGCTGCCCTCCAGGAGCTTCTGGTACGCCGTGATCAACGGAGTGGTGTTCAACAGCCTGGCCGTTCTGGCGCTGGCCTCCCACCTCCGCACCATGCTGACCGACCCGGTGAGGAAGCTGAGGATTTGAGGGGACAGAGCAGTGGCCTGAATTTGGT
Source organism: Ctenopoma multispine (assembly GCA_034779795.1). NCBI lineage: Eukaryota > Metazoa > Chordata > Actinopteri > Anabantiformes > Anabantidae > Ctenopoma > Ctenopoma multispine. Next base: position 22,803,699 of record JAUYWH010000024.1, on the reverse strand, counting down.
TTATGATATTTTCCTTTTCACTCTCTTCAGGGAGCCATTCCTAAAGGAAACGCCACTAAAAAGCACATGGAGAGTCTGCAGCTGAAGCCGGGCGAGGTCGTCTACAAATGTCCAAAATGCTGCAGCATCAAACCTGAGCGGGCTCATCACTGCAGGTCAGAGGCTGTAGAGTAGCGAGGTGTTACGTTCGCTGTGGTTTTGCAGTGAAATACATTTTCTTTTTCTTTTTTTTTGTCATCAGTTTTTGAGTTAATCATTTTTCCTCTGCTGAACATTGAGCCAACCTCTGCACCTTCCACTGCTGCATTTAAATGCAGTTAAGGTTGTTCGTTAAATCACTGCTTCTAAAAGAACAAACTCAAGACTCCACTTAGTTCACTTCATTAGTTTTTCTAGTAAATAATGTGTCCTAATGTTAAGAATGTAGCCGTAGCAGCTGGTGACACAGAGGATTTATCGATGAGGGCAGAAAGTAAGGAATGCTGCTGTAATCTCTTCTTCTTCTGCAGTATCTGTAAGCGCTGCATCCGCAAGATGGACCACCACTGTCCCTGGGTCAACAACTGTGTCGGGGAGAAAAACCAGCGCTTCTTTGTCCTCTTCACTGTAGGTCGATGTGTTTATCTTCAGATGTTATATTCAGTGAGGTCGACTCTCTTAGATCATTAAAATACGAAGTTAAGTGAAGAGAACATCAAAACATGTTGTACCTCAGAATGATTTTAATCTTTTCCTTTTAATCTTTAATCCTCTGATTTACTGACACAAACTCTTGGAGGATTCTGAAGAAGGAACGTAGGTGACCAGTGTGTGTCTGAATAGACTGTGGCTGTTCGCTGTGGTGTTGTAGTACGTGTAGGAATACTTAGAGTCAAACATTTAGGTTAGTGTTGCTAGAAAAGCACTAGTTGTAATTTAGCTAATACATTTCAGAGTCTTTGAACTTTGACCACAAAGAGATGCAGAAACACTCAAAATGACAGAGAGACACAAGAAACTACAGAGAATATCTAAGGTGACACAGTGGCCTCACGTTTCCTCATCCTAAGCAACCAAAGCAGCCGCAGACATCACCTCAGATGCAGAAAGAGGAGACTCTGTCTTTTTGTCGTCTGACCTTTCTTCACTGGTTAATGTCACCGGTTTGATGCGGCAGCAGGCTGAAACTGATGTGAGATGTGACTGAGATGCTGTGAGTGACGAGGTTTCCTTCTGACCACAGATGTACATCGCTGTCATCTCCACCCACGCTCTGGCTCTCTGCGGATACCAGTTCTTCACCTGCGTCAGCGTCCGGTGGAGCGGTGAGGCCGTTCGCTGATCATCCGCCTGTCGGGAGGGTTTCTGTTGTTCACCGTGTCACTGATGTGTTTGTCTGTGTGCAGGGTGCAGCGATTTCTCTCCTCCGGTCACGATGATGCTGATGATCTTCCTCTGCATGGAGGGCCTCCTCTTCCTCACCTTCACAGCCGTGATGTTCAGCACTCAGCTCCACTCTATCTGCAACGACGAGACGGTGAGGACACAGGTCTGACCTTAGCTGTCAGAGTGTGGTGGTGGTTGTTGTTGTTGCACAGTGACACATCCGACAGTTCAGAAACCAGTTCCTGGGTGTTTGTAGATTTTTGCACCACACGCCGTCGTCAGAGTAGCTGCTGTGAACGTGAACTGAACTGTGTTTGTTTGTCAGGAGATCGAGCGCCTGAAGAACGAGAAGCCGACGTGGGAGCGTCAGACTCGTTGGGCAGGGCTGAGGTCGGTGTTTGGAGGTCAGCCATCTTTGCTTTGGATGAGCCCCTTTGCTGGACTCAAACTACCAACCTTAGTCCCCAGACGCACCCGTAGGGGTGGTTCAGAGTTCTCCGTCTGATGAGTTGACACCAGAGGCAGATGCTGTGCCCCCGTAGTCTCTGATGTTGGACCTGTGACCGTCCTGTGGAGAACCAGAACCTTCTCCTCACCGGGTGTACTGAGTATTTCACGTGACGGCAGAGTCAGAGTGTTTTTTTATATTTGCTCGTTAAGATGCTGGATCTTCTTAAAACAGCAGCTGAAATTCTCATTTGACTGAAGAGTGTTTTTATGTTTGTACAAGTTGATCTGCACTGTGTGCATCAACGTAAAGCTCAACGTGTTTAAAATATGGGAACCTAGTGAATTACTGCCCACTGGTTACGTAATAACTTCCCAGTAACTGTTGCACAATTTAAACGAAACCTTAGCCGGTTAGCGTGAAACGTGTTAAATTTACACATGATCATCTTGGTGCACTGATTAAAGGTAATTACACCAAAATTTCAAACATATTGTGGAAAGATTATTATGATAATTATTAAGTAATCCGTGGGCTGTAAACTACTAAGTTACCAAATCATAAAACAAATCTGTAAATGTTCCATGTTTATTTGAAGCCTGTCAGTAAATTAAACTCATATTTCATTTTCTTCAAAAACGTTTGTTCTTGTCTTAATACAGTTTCACTCACACGTACTTTTCACTTTCTGCTGTGTGTTTTTAAGCTGCCAAAACATCCATGTTCAAACTCAGCAGTGTTTGTTAGGAAAGAATGATCTAATCCACACTGGTGATTGTGACTGTGGTTTGCACCTGGAACATTTAGGTGGAGTCCGAGATGCAGAGCCCCCCCTCTCACCTGCACAAACTCTGGGCCCCCTGTAAGTCTGAAGCCAGCTGTTCTCTTCTGTTTGCAGATAAACTGCCTCAGATAGTTGGAACAGACAGAAATCAAACTCGGATCTTCTGACTGCTCCTCTGATGCCTCCAGCTGCTCATGAGTTTTGGTTCAGAGTGAAATGTGAAGTAAGGTGTTGGAGGGATCATGAAGTGGATGAGTCCTGATCACTTTGGCTGCAGGTTTTGGATTGGGTGTTTACTCAGCGTCAGACGGACAGAACTGATGTTCGTGGTTAGACTTTGCTTCTTTCATACAGAGTGGACTCCTTCTCTATCAGTGCCGACTCCACCTGTGAAGCGGCTCCAGTTTTCCCACTGATGGAGGCGACGTGCTGCAGACCAGTTAATCATTTCTGATCTCTGCCCTCTGCCACACACACTGTACCAACATGTTTCATTTAGAGAAGAAGCCTCCATTGTTTCAGACATGTTGTGTAGAATGTCCTGTTTGTTTCTTGTTTGTGTGTTTTGGGGTCCGGTTCTTGGGGGGCCCATGACAAACCTCCACCCCAACATAACGGACCAGGAGCTGTTTTGGGGCGAAGACCAGTACGACTTCTCTGTGGTGCTCCGTGCTGCTGGGATGGACTGTTTCTGGCACTTTGCTCACAGTGGGGAGAGATTCTACCTGAGCTTCATGGTAAGAAGCAGATTTTAATCATCGAAAACCTGCTGATCTGACCTGATTCTCGAGAACGACGTGTGTTGACCGTCTGATTTTAACTGTCACCACATTTTATAAAAATCTAACGCTGTGAAAAGTAACTAGTAACTAATGATGTTAAAATGAATGAGCAATATCTCCCTCTGTAAAAAGTAAAAGTGAAAAAATAGCATCAAATATCTCAGTAAAGTAAGTACCTCAAAACTCTACTTAAGTACTTGTACTTGCTAGCAGTGAGATGTAGAAGTATCGTGTGTGTACGGGTTTGTCCTGAAGGTGGCGCTAAAGAACAAGTCCAGAATCTAAGGGGTTCGTCCTCTGGGGAGAGTGAACGTCCACCTGGCAAATTCTTTTCACATTTCTTTTTTATTGTTGTGTATTGGTGGTGACAACAGATGAACACATCCCTACAACATCCACAGTGATAGTACTGTAGCACCACGTATGGAATCATGTTTTACTCTGTGGTCTGCCTGTCTGCCTGTCTGTCTGCCTTCCTGCCTGCCTGTCTGTCTGTCTGTCTGCCTGCCTGTCTGCCTTCCTGTCTGTCTGCCTGCCTGCCTGTCTGTCTGTCTGTCTGTCTGTCTGTGTGTCTGCCTGCCTGTCTGTCTGCCTTCCTGCCTGCCTGCCTGTCTGTCTGCCTGCCTTCCTGCCTGTGTGTCTGCCTGCCTGTCTGTCTGCCTTCCTGCCTGCCTTCCTGCCTGTCTGCCTGCCTGTCTGCCTGTGTGTCTGCCTGTCTGTCTGCCTTCCTGCCTGTCTGCCTGTGTGTCTGTCTGCCTGTCTGCCTGTGTGTCTGCCTGTCTGTCTGCCTTCCTGCCTGTCTGCCTGCCTGCCTGCCTGTCTGCCTGCTTTCCTGCCTGTGTGTCTGTCTGTCTGTCTGTCTGTCTGTCTGTCTGCCTGCCTGCCTGTCTGCCTTCCTGCCTGTGTGTCTGCCTGCCTGCCTGCCTGTCTGCCTGTCTGTCTGTCTGTCTGCCTGTCTGTCTGTCTGTCTGTCTGTCTGTCTGCCTGTCTGTCTGCCTTCCTGCCTGTGTGTCTGCCTTCCTGTCTGTCTGTCTGTCTGCCTGTCTGTCTGTCTGCCTGCCTGCCTGTCTGTCTGTCTGCCTGCCTGCCTGCCTGCCTGTCTGTCTGTCTGTCTGCCTGTCTGTCTGCCTTCCTGCCTGTCTGCCTGCCTGCCTGCCTGTCTGCCCGCCCGCCCGCCCGCCCGCCTGTCTGCCTGCCTGCCTGCCTGCCTGCCTGTCTGTCTGTCTGCCTGCCTGCCTGCCCGCCCGCCTGTCTGTCTGCCTGCCTGTCTGTCTGTCTGCAGGTCCAGTGGGTGACAGGACTCGGCCAGGACAGACACCTGTCTGTCACCGTCAACGCTCCTGGTGGCTTGTTGGTGTCGAAGGTCGATGATGCGAAGGGTCAGATCGACTTTGTGGCTCAGGAAACAGGTACAGAACCCGAGTGTCCGTCAGTCTGAGCAACACGAACTGTGTGAAGCTGCACTGAAGCCACCACCTGCCGTCAGTGTCTGTGGGAACATGATTCACCTCATAGAGACATCTAGAAAACAATAAAACAACGTATCTGTGCCTACGAAGCTAAATATTTTTACATGAACACACTGAAGAAGAAGCAGAACGTAGTAGTTCCAGTTTCATCCGTTGCCTTTCTGCTTTCTGAATTGTATGCGTCTCACTTTGCTGCTTCCAGGTTTCTATCAGATGTGTTTCAACAACTTCCACAACCGATTCGGCTCCATGCAGATCTTCCTCAGCTTCGGCGTTTACTACGATGGCTTCAAAGACCCAGCGGCGAGGAAAGAGGAGGAGAAGAAGAAGGAGGAGGAGGCCAGCAGAGATCTGAACAACACTCTGAGCATCATACAGGTTCACACACGCTTCTTTATTTCAGTTGTTACAGTGACGGTTTAAATGAAATTACAGCCAATAATATGTGTTACATTTTGAATCACCTGAATATTTGGAGAGAACTGTGAAAAAAAATCCAAACATTTTCCTCTGAAAACAAGAATTTATTAATAATCAGCCAGGATTTTTCTCTGGTTTCCTGTTATTTGTGAATCTTTGGATTCTTTGGAGAAACAGTAAAGTTTTTACTGTTTATTAATTTAACATTAATCGATGATGATGTTGTGGTTTGGGCTTTAGAAGCAGTATTACAGGAAGTACTAACTGTAGTAGTAGTTGGTAGCTGTGTTGTCAGTAGAAGTAGTAGTAAAACTTTGTATTGGTAGTAGCAGCAGTGGGGTTTGTTGTACTTGTATTTGTTGTGTTGTTGCAGGATGCGACTCTCAAAGTGGAGAAATCCGTCTTCCACATGTTCCGCTTCTACAACTTCGGCCGCATGCGTAAGAGCACCGACTACTTCCTGCTTCTGTCCAACTCGCAGTACATCACCTGGTGGTCGACGGCCCTCAGCCTCCTCATCGTCACCTCCGGGTACCTGCAGCTCCTCTTCCTCAAAAGACTCTTCATCAGCAAGACGTGCACTGAGGACGAGAAGCCGCGCTGCTGACAGAGGCTGAACATCAGGGATTCATTCTGTGTTGGTCATTTCTCTTTGTGTTCTTCTCCACACAATAAAACGTAACCGAACTTTATTTAAAGCATCTCGTGAACAGTTTGTTTCCTTCACACTGATGAAAGAGATTAAAAGAAGAACACTCACACGAGAGCTGAACTCTTCAGTTGGGTTTAGTTAGTTACAGCTTTCGTTTGAATATTTCTCACTGTCTCTCTCTCTCTCTATCTTTCTTTCTTCTTCTCGTAACGAGTCAGTGGTTCGTTGTGTCAGTATGTTGTGTCTGTGGCTCACTGGGATCTGTCTGTTTTTAGTTTCTCTCGTCTGGAGTCAGGTAACCAAACCCACTGGTGCAGTGTGCAGTGCTGTGACAGGAGAAAAGTGAAAGCAAACAGAAACCATGACACAGACGTCCAGGTGAAGGACGTTATGGTGTCTTTCTACATTTTTAGGGTGCTTATAAAATATCATTGATTGACTTGACGAGATGAACATTGATTAACTTAGGATGAACTTTTGACAGAAGAGAGGATAATAACTATACAAAGTTATTTAAATCAAGTTTACTTTACTGCTTTAACAAGAGATTTCCAGTGCCGGACATTTACACAGCTCACATCTCAGTGAGGCGACGGTCTTTGTTTCTGTGACCTGTTATCAGACACGGGAAAAGAATTCAGAGACACACAGGCTGCGCTGACCACGGGCTGTGACATGAGATGAGGATAAAAGTCCAGAACTTTCAGTTTCGTCAGACCAACATCCGACATCCCGCTTTCGTCCACGTCCAGGTAAACTCTCCTTTCAGCTTTAAGATTATTCAGACACTTTGAATACAATTGGGAACATTTCATGTTCTCGTCAGTGTTGTTAAAAGATTCTTGATGTTAGTTTTGACAAAGAGTCTGCGGCTGATCTTCAGTCCTGGATCTGTGATTTCAACGTTATTCTCAAGATATTCTCAGAGCGACACTGTGTTACTGTGTTGTTGTCGCCAGACTCCAGGCAGGTGTGTGAACATTGTCCAGTCTTGTCACTAAAAACAATGAATATATGGAAACAAGAAGAAAGAAAATCTTAAGTACACAGAGAAAGGGGGGATTTCTACATACAGAACATATTTTGTATTTAAAACTTTTTTGTCTTTGAATCTTTGATTTGTGCAGCACATTTTGAAAGAATTCAGAGTTGAATGTTTGGGTGTGTGAAACCTGTTTTCATTTCAATCGGCTGGTGATGTGGAATGTGGACAGAACTGTTTGGTCAACACTTTTGGGGAGTGAGAAAGATTTTGAGTGAACTCCACCTTTGTTGTCCTGAGAGGAATGTTTCAAACCCTAAGACTTCCTTATTATTTATAGAAATATGTTTCAGAAAGACAGAGCACAGTGGGAGCATAACCGTCCACAAAGGGGTTAAATCAGGTCCACTGCCCCGTGGAGATGCAGCAATAGTGATATTTATGGATTAAAGCATCATTAAGAACAATCAAGTAACATAATATGACAACTGTGGAGATTCTCAGATTTCATTGTGATCATTTCTTTATATTAAATTCCCCAAACTCCATTAATAAACTGTGATTGTGCTGTGTTAAATTCTCCTAATTCTCCTTTTATGTTCTCACATCAAGTTTTTCAAACTGACCAGTTTCTCTCTTTCTTTTCCAGCTTGTCATGGAGTCAATAGAAACCATGTGGCCAAATGCAGCAGCATCGGTTGGACTGTTGCTGAGGTTAAGACCAATAAGAAGCGCTGTCGCCGACTCGCAGACAGAGTCAGGGCCCTGGAAGGCCTGGTCGAGTCCATCAGTCAAAGAGGACCCAGCCAGATCTCGCCTGAAGTGAACAGAGCCCCGAGGAACCTGTCTGAGACACTGACCATCGCTCACGACTTCGTCAAGAAATTCACAAAGACACTTGTGAACATGTCGAAGCACAAGAGCGACTTCACCTATGTGAACGAACGTCTCAGAGAAACCTACCACGTCCTCTCCAAAGCTCTGCAGGTCAAACAGGAGAAGAGGATGTTCCAGGATTTCAGACTGGACGACGATGACGATTATGCCTCTCATACAGTGGTGGAAGTGCGAAAAAAGACGATGTACTACTCAGTCGTTCTATCACTCACAGCGATTTGGGGTCATGTGTTGTCATTCGGTGTGTTTGTTGGTTTGTCAGCTGTTCTGCGTAATCTGAACAACAAGGTTTAGTCTTATAAGCCAAGTTTGCATAGAGCATATAGAGAATGCAGCCTGTGTTAGTTCACATGTGGAACACGTGGGATTTTCTTGTAACGTGGTGTTTCTATACTGTGGTGCCAAAATGAAACTACTGTGCAAGACATTTACTCAACACCAGCCAAGGAATGTGGAACTGAACATACCAACCTCACACGTCTGTCTGTTTTGAATTGAGACATTTTGGAAGTGGATTCTCTTTCTGAGTAATTTTTATATTATACTGTAATAACATAATCAGACTCTTAATATTGCACTTCAGAGGCAGATTCTCCAGATTTGGTGTGTTGATTATAGAGACTTGTAAAATTATTGTGTAAATAATTATAAGTCTTGTTAAAATCTGCATGGTATTAGCGGGTAACATCTACCCGCTAATACTTTAATGGGACGATTTGGGTTTAGATATGATAAGAAGTTTTATACAAAGACTTACACATTAGAATATGTGATTCTGGATCAGTGGGTGTTCATTTGGTTTGGTTTTGTGATTTCATATTAAAGCTGCAGAGAAACCAAGTTATTGTATCGCATACGTCAACTATTGGCTTCATTTCTTAAAATATTCCTTTAAAATTCTTTGCAGATGTGTAAAACAGGATAAGAGCTTTTCTGAACTACTCAGTGAGTGGATTTCATGAACTCACTGAAGCGTTCTTGTACAGTCATTTGCACAGTTTTGATTGAATTACACGGACATGTTATCAAACACACAGCACTGGTTAATAATTCTCCTCAAGTCGATATCTGAGCGTCAACGGAAGAAAGCAGCGGGTCCTTCCTGGCCTCTTCCTCAGTGAAAGCTTTCTGCAGCCATGCTGCTGAACACTCTGCTCATAGTTCTCAGTTCTCAGAGCGTCTGGGCCAGAAAGTCTGAACCTCCCCTCGGTGAGGGGGGCACCGGTTTGTTCAGGGGCTCAGACAAATATGACTTTGCCATCGTGGTTCCTGCTGCAGGGATGGACTGTTTCTGGCACTTTGCTCATCAGAGTGGGAGCTTCTACCTGTCGTACATGGTGAGAGTTTTCACTGTTAATCAGCAGGGTGGGGACTCATCACGTCTGCAATATGATCATCATGGAATGAAATGCGTTATTAACCACAGGGAGTCTTTAGTCAAGCTAAGACATGCATGTGCAGAAAAACACACATCTAGACACAAACAAATTGCACTTTAATTCGCACACACACACAAGTTTAAGGAGAAAACAGAGACTGTTATACGTGCTGTGTAACTGTATGGAAAGCAGGTGACTAAATGTCTGTGACATTTGTCCTCAGGTTTATCATACTGACTTTCAAGGTGATCAGAGTTTGACTTCTAAGTGTGTGATACCAGCTACCAGTGTTACTATATTAGCATTAGCTTTTCTGTACACCCTGCAGAAGTAAAGCCATGTGCTAAGTGTGTATATATAGATATATACTGTATATATCTATATATACTGTGTACTGGAAATAAAGTAAGAAATGTACATTATCAACAACCTAATGTTCAGTATCAAATGAGTTCACATTCTGCTTGTTTAGATATAGAAAACCTGTGACATTAATATGTGTTTAATGTCTGTACGATAGATCGATTACTGAATAGGCAAAACCTGCGGAATCTCCCAGAATGAGACATGAAACAACACATACACAAACCACAGACACACACACCAAAACTAAAACCAAAATCAATCAAGTCAACGTCTCCAGTCCCACCAAAGTTTACCTTCATGCAGCGCTGTAGTGTCTGCTGAACTGAACCAGGCAGTGATGAACGTGAAGAGAACTGCATCAGCGGTTCTTGAAGTCAGATAAAAAACATCAGTGAAAACGACCACTGCATGGTTTAACGTGCTGTTAAAGTCTGTGTGATGCTCTGCTGTGAACACAGGTACAGTGGGCAACAGGTGTGACCACTGACCACCGGCTGTTTGTGACGGTCAGCTCACCGCAGGGTGCTCTCATGGCTTCAAAGAACGCGGCCGTCGGTCAGATAAACTTCCAGACTGATGTGACGGGTGAGATCATCAGGAAAACCTCAGGCTCCACAGTCAGTTACGTGTTGCCTGTGAAGTAACTACAGTTTCCTGTCTACAGGTTTTTACCGAATGTGTCTCGGGAACCACAACAATAAGTTTGGGAGTGTCAGGGTCTTTCTGAACTTTGGTGTCATCTACGAAGGTTTCGAGGAGTTGAGGAGAGAAATGGAGGAAGGAGAGAAAGTCCTCAACAGCACTTTGACCGGTATTGAGGTATTTGTTCCCGAACACACACATTGTAGAGGAAGCTGGACCACATCGAACCATTTTTAGTCACCATCACCTCAACTATTTAGAGTAGCCCACTCACTGCAAAGTGGTGCAACTTGCAGGAGGTTGAAGCTTTTTTTGCTTTTGCTGTTCTTTAGATATACAACCAGTCAAAGCCAGTAAGCAGTGCTGCAACACACTGTGGTACCAAGAGCATTAGAAGTTTTGAGTGTGTTGCTATAGAACGTAAAGTAGTGTTTTACAGTTAACAACATTACAGGTTAACAACAGAAGAGAGACAAACCATCATAACCATAAAAAATGTAGGTCTACCCGGTTTAGAAATTGCCTCGACAAAAGTCAAGGTGTCAGTGAGTACAGTTTCCTTTGCCATCACAAAGTACTTAGAAAATGGGGAAACTCTGAAGGAAGAGGTCTAGCAGACCCAAAGCCCCAACAGCATCAGAAGTTCCTGAGAGTCAGCAGTTTGCGTGACAGGTGGCTGTGAGCCAACTGTCACGCCACAGCTTTAAGCTCAGTAAGCAAGTCTCAGTTTCAGCTGTAAAGACTTTGAGTTGCAGGTTGACAGGCTGAGTTGCAGCAACAAGGCCATTGCTAAGACATCAAAACTGGAAAAAGGTGTTATGGACAGGATTTTTGGATGCTGTCGCTGAGGGAAAAAAGATGGTTCCTCAGTGTGTGACATCAACTGTCAAACATGGTGGGGGAAGCGTGATGATCTGGGGCTGTTTTGCTGGACTCATGGTCGGTGACTTGTACAGAGTGAGAGGCAGTCGGAACCAAAACGGCTACCGCAGCATTCAGTACACCATGCTGTACCCTCTGGTATGCACTTAGTTGGTCAGGGGTTCATCCTACAGCAAGATAATGACCCAAAACATAAGTCCAAGCTATGCCAGAACTACCCTTAGAAAAGACTCAAACCCCATTAAGCTGATTTGGGATGAATTGGACAGAAGAGTGAAAGCAAAGTAACCTGCAAGTGCCACACATTAATGGGAACGTCTGCAACAGAGTTAGAAAGAACCGAAGAATATTTGATTTATACCAGCTGTTAGTATACCTGACAAAGGTGGCTAAGTCACAAGTTCAGAATACGTTTAGGTTTATAAATAGATTTCATGATTTCTTTTGTAACTTCAATAGTTTATTTGTTCTGTGCTTTTATTTCAGAGTATAATTATTGAACTGCTTGAATTTCAAATAAAAAACTGAACAAACTGAGATGTTCTAAAACTTTTATAGTGTATGTCCACAATTCAGTGCAGTGCATGTCAGGACAACAGTCAAACCATGTAGATTGGTGGAAAGGTTCTACTCATTTACTCACACAGATCTGATACCACACATACTTCCTGAAGTCACTGCATGTGACACTAACGAACGTGCCATGTCTGATTTCAGACGAGCCTACAGAAGCTCCAGAATCAGATCTTTCACATGTGGCGTCATTACAACTTTGCACGCATGAGGAGAGGAAAGGATCATTACCTTCTCCTGTCCAACCTCAACTACGTTGACTGGTGGTCGGCGACCCAAAGCCTTGTCATCATCCTGTCTGGATATCTGCAGCTTCTCGTCCTCAAAAGACTCTTCCACACGGACGCCAGCAGGCCGAGATGCTGAAGCACACGTCATAATGTCATCAATACATGTCTGATGAGATAAAGATCTTCCAGATTATATGTTCAAGTGATTGATACCCAGTGAATAACTGCTGAACCAACATGGTGCCAGTCTTACAATAAAGGTATCTGTGTCCTTCATTTGTTGTTCTTCTCTGATGTTTAGGTTGAAACAGTTTCTACAAGCTTCTCACATGTGGATTTGTGAGAAGTTTTTTCTCTTGTTAAAAAATCAGCAGGTTAAAGATCTGATCAGGCCTAAAATCTTACTACTGGAACAATAACTTACAAAATAACTGTTACACACTCAGAAATATGTCATTAGACCACACTGACTCTTAGCTTCTTAGCTTTTTTTTATCAGAAACTTCCACTGAGACCAAGATCTCTTTTTCAAGAGAAAGCGCACACAAAAATACAGCACAAACAGTCTGTACAAATTAAGATGATAAAATACACTTCATTCACCCAAAACAATTATCAAATCCAGTCACACACCAAACACCTAAAATCCAACTGATTTCACATAATAATTAAAATCACTACACTACTTCTGCTGTCAGAGCTGGTGGCTGGTAGCTCAAAGGGATAAACATCAGACTGGGAGGTAGAAGTCGGACACTCAGCACTAGCTCCTTGTAAGTCGCTTTGGATAAAAGCATCTGCAAAGCAAAGCAAAGTAAAGTAAAGAGATATTACAGCAGAGGAATGTGTGCAGACTCCGGGTTATAAACAAGACAAAACAGTGACCAGCATGACAACAGAAGTAATAAAGATCAGTCTGTGAAAAATTAATTTGTCTGTTTGTTTTCATGTGGAAGTATGAACGTGCAGACCTCACATGCTCTGCACTTATTTCCTTCTCCTGTGGTGACTTACACTTCTGCTTCAAGTTAAATAAATCCCGGGTGTGTCAGAGCAAAGGAACATGAACGGAGCCCGTTGGGGGGATGGATTCCAACTGCCAGAGAGCAACAGGAAGTATGAGCTGCAGCAGAAGGAGGAGTTGAAGTCCACTGATGCCACTTTCATTTTCTCAGAGAACATACAGAGCAGCGGTGTCGAGACAGGCAGCTTAGATTCACCTCCACTGAAAGGTAAATCATCTCGTTGCTGTTGATTCTTATCTTGGTGTTGGCTTTGTGAGCAGGTTCAGCAGCTGCTGATTAAGCAGTTAGATCAGCAGTGAAATGAGTCACTTCTCTACCACTGCTGAAGACAAACACTGTTAAAGTTAAACGCAGGAACCTTCCTCCTCTCTGGTGTTCAGACATCTGTAATGTGACCAAACGATACACACAGTGTTAAAAAGGTCTGAGTGTACAGTGTCCTGATTCAGCCACATTTCAGTGGCTCTTACTGTATTTTTTTAGCTCTTGTAGCAGCATCGTTTACTTAAAATTAAAACTGAAAGTTCTCATTCACAAAAGGTCGTGTTTGAATCACCAGGCAGAGGCACGTGTAGCTACCGTCGTAGCTTCATGTTCAGTCTGAACTGTTTCATTTGAACATGTAACTAAGAGGAAAGAAAAACTGTTTGTCCTTCTGGCAGGTTCATTCGTCTCAGCTCTCGTTTGGTTTTTCATTGTGCCACAGGTGGAACTTCAGTCAAGCTTCAGACTCACCTTAAGAAAAACACAGTTTGTTCTAACTGGAGACTTAAAACAACATAAAACTCAGTTTAATTCCAGTTGGTTAAGTTATGTGTGGCTTGTATTTCTCTCTCTCCCTCCAGCTGATCATGGAAGTCATAGAGCCCATCCTGGGCCTAGCCGCTCAGATCTACAACCTGGTTGAAAGGGTGAAGGCCAATAAGAAGCACTGCCGCCGTGTTAATGACAGAGTCAAAGCCCTGGACAACCTGGTGAGGTCCATCAAAAAAAGGGGGAAAGTGGAAACCACTGCCGACGTAGAAACAGCCCTCAGGGAACTCTCCTTCACCCTGGAATCAGCACAGGAGCTCATTGAAAAATACACCTTGACCAAAGGGATAAGGCGCCTCCTGAAGTCCAGCAGTCACAGAGACGAGTTTGACTGCGTGAATGAACGACTCAACGACGCCTTCCAGGTGCTGTCTGTGTCTCTGCAGGTGGAGCAAAGCAACGTGATGTGCAAGGTGTTTAACCAGAGCCCCAGAGAGAAGGAGGAAGACAGGCGGGAAGACGAGGAAGAGCTGAAGAAATGTGAGGGAAACTGATGTTGGTTTAGTCTTTGTAGAGTAGGTGAAGAAGTAAAACGAACTTTTATTACAGATCAACATTTTGGAGAGATGTTAGAATGAGGATTGTTTGTCTGCTCCTCAGTGCTCCTGGAGTACATGAAGGTCCAGGAGGAGAATTTGGAAAGCCTCAGAAACGATGTGAAGAAGATTGTGGAGATGAGTGAGTACATCACAACACAAACCTCTGCTACTGGAAGCAGCAGATGTGTCACAATGTCACATTAGAGATCGGTGCATTAGAGTTTAACTAAAAGTTTAGGATCAGAGTCTGTTTCAGTTAAAGTAAAAAAAATAAAACTCTGCTATAGCTGCTGCATCACTAGAAGGTTCGTCTGTGGCCGAGTTCTGAATTTGCCATATTGTGCATTAATATCGTATCTAGAAATCATATTCATTAGTTGTGAATTAGTTGTTCCCCCTGTGCAGTGTTGTAAGCTTGATGATTTGTTAAAGTGGTTGTAATTTTTCTCTTTAAACTGAAGCATCTCTGGTATTAATAAACCTTGTGAGACTGACCACGTGCTCTACAGCAAACAGCAGTGCAGCATTTGGCAGCTAAAGAGCTGAGAGACACCAAAACAGAGCTAAAAGAGAGAGAATATTAGCTGTTGTGCTTTATGTGCTAGATGTAGAAATGAGAACAGGTTCGGTTCAGCGTATAAAGTGTTGATCACTACTTGTTCCTGCTGCCCCACGTGGCCAAAAAAATACATTGCTGCCGGTTTTAAGGTAAATTTTAAAACAACTGAGCAGTAAACCTTTGTTCTTATCTCTGTATTTTAACAGTGAACAAGCCCAGCATCACTAATGAGGAGATCCGGCTGATCAAACCAAATGAACTGAAGTACGAACTTCCCAAAAGACCCTTCATGACAACAGCAACCTCAGAGGTCTACAAAGGAGAGTATCATGGATTCACAGTGGCCATAAAGAGATACACGGGGCCTGTGAGCACCAACACGAGGTGTGATTTATTTGTATTGTATGAGAGTTTTGTATCAGGATGTTAACTGAGTGACAGAAGAAGACTTAGACTAAGATATAGACTCTGTTGATAAGTACAGCTGTGGCACACATTGGTCAATAACAGAGAGGAAGAACAAAATGCAAGAGATTAATTAATAAACTAAATGATTGTGATGTTTGGTTTGACTGAACACTTGTTGAGTCCCTTTGAGATCAATACGATAGTGTTACTGATGTCTCATTTTCTCACCATGTAGGGAGGTGAAGTCCGTTTTCGATAAGGAAGTTCAAACCATGAAGAGGTTTGAGTCGCCCAACATCCTTCGAATGTTTGGCATCTGTGTCCAGGATGAGGACGGTGAGTGGACTGTAGAGTAAAACCCCCCACAATACTACAGAGCACCTTTAAAATGATGAAGTTATCTGAGGTGGTCTTGTCACTGCCTGTAGGACCCAGCCCACAGTTCCTCATCATCATGGAGTACTGTGAGAAGGGAAGTCTTCGATCGGTTCTGGATTCTGAACGCGAGCTGTCCTGGACCACAAAAGCTCGTATGTGTCTGGACGCAGCACAAGGACTCTACCGGTCAGTCAAACAATCACCAAATAGTCCTGTTCACTTCTGAATTTATGTATCCTGCTGTTAACAGCGTGATTATTTCTGCTCCTGTTACTTTACATGAATGAGTGTCTCTGCCGTTTCTTAGACTGCACCAGACAGAAGAAAAAAGTAAGGTTCACGGATGCATCCACAGCAGCAAGTTCCTGGTAGCTGAAGGCTACAGAGTCAAGGTGCTAACTCCAATGCATGCTGGGATTGTTTGCTGATTATTAAATAGTTGTATTTAGGTGGTTCCGAACAATTAACAACACCCCGATGTTGCTGGTGATTTTTTGAACAGTTGGGAGGATTTGAGCTGGCAAAAACAGAAACATCACTGAAAAAGCAGTCAAAGGCCAAAGAGAGCACATCCCTGTGCTACTCCTCCCCTCAAATTCTGGAAGACATCAATTACGTCTACAGCAAGGAGTGTGAGATATACAGGTAAGATATTATCCAGGGATTATCCTCAACAGCTGCACAACCCACCTGGTTGGTAGTGAAGGCAACACGAATGTTCTCCTTCTTAGCTGCTTATAAAGCCTTAGTATATGAGTTATAATCTGCCTATTAGCTACCATTTATTATAATTTTATAAAAGGTGATTTATTAGGAAGTGACCTTCAGGCAGCAGCCAAGTAACACCACTACCTGATTTTGTAGACAGTACTTTGCTCAAAGGCACTTCAAGCACCATGGTTCCTCTGTGGAGCTTGTTCATGCAAACTATTTATTTATTTATTACCAGTTAGTGTTTGTATCAGCTGCTGACCTGTAACCTATGAACTGTGGACAAACCACGGAATTCATGAAGACTGAACAATTAATCATTTAATTAATCAGTAAAAATACGCTAACTTGGAAATATTGTCTTTCAGCTTTGGAATCCTGATGTGGGAAATCTTAACCCAAGAGAGACCTTTTAAAGGTGTGTATCTGCAGACGAACCATCAACAGCCAATCCTGACCCTACGCTGGGAAGGTCAGAGTTTGGTTTCCTCTTTCACAGAGAGCAGTGTTTGTGGTCATGGTGACATCCTGTTACTGTGGCTTGTAAATCAAATGATTCTGTTGTTCTGCCTGACAGCACTACATTGATATGTCAGTATTAAGGTACAAAGTTAGTTTTGACTAGAAAAAAAATTTGATTTATAATCCATATATAATCCCTCATGAATAGCTGCTCATAAAGCAGCTCGGATCCTCTACCAGAGGCCTGGGAGCTTGAGGGTCCTGCCATCTCAGATGTTGTTGCTGGAATCTGTTAGAGCCACTCTACCAGTTTGGGCCCCGAGTGTTCCAGTTACCACTGGCACCACTGTTACCTTCACCTTCCACATCTTTTCTAGCTCTTCTCTCAGTATTTCTTGAGCTTCTCATGTTCCGTCTTCCTGATGTTACTATCGCTTGGAATTCCTACATCTATCACTACGGCCTTCTTCCTATGCTTGTCCAGCACTACTATGTCCGGTTGGTTAACCATTACCAGTTTGTCAGTCTGTATCTGGAAGTCCCACAGGATCTTAGCCTCATCATTCTCAACCACCTTTTGAGATGTTCCTGTACACTATGCCAGCCACTTGGTTATGATATTCCATGTACGCTCTGCCTGCTAGCATCTTGCTAGCAGTGTCATATGTCTTGTCGCATGGAGAGAGAAGATATAGCTGAACTTATTTGGATTTTTTAATGCATACTACAGCAGCTAATGTTTCCTATTGTTTTTCCAGATTGTTCACTACAGGATATTTATCAGAAAGTGTGCAAAGACAAATTCCAGGAGCCGCTTCCTGATAACTGTCCCAAATCACTGAAAGATCTGATTGATGCCTGCAGGGCCTACGAAAGCTTCCAGAGACCATCTGCAGGAGGTAAATTAGATCAGTGTCATCTTGCCTTACAAATAAGTGAACATTTGATCATTTCAAACAGGCCGAGGATATGTGCATAAACAGAATGGTAAAAACTATACTAAAAGTCACCTACTGTATAATATATAACTATAATATTTCTTTTCCATAGTGCTGGTGGATAAACTGCGGAGTGTGGTGGCACAGTTAGAAGAACAGTAGAACTCTTCACCCGTCTGTTCCTTCATCACCAGCACTCACTGTTTTACCTAACATGTTTTTAAATAAGTGTATTTTAACTGCATATGAAACTGGTAACTTGGGTCATTTTGGACTTGTACGTAAGTAAGTAACCTACTAACTAAGAATTCTAGAGTGAAAATAAAGATAACAGCACAGAACAAATGCATTACAAAACCTTTACTCAGGAGATTTTACAGATTTAACAACAAGCTCTGAAACCTGATGTAAATCTTTAAACTGAAAAGTTTTAGCAAAACCCTGTGAGGTTTTCAGAGTTTAGGAAAGTTTGAACTCGTGTTTCATGTCTCAGTTAAGTAAAACTGTCGACTTCAGCCCGAGATCCGATGGCGGATTTCATAACCCTAACCCTCTTGAAATAAAAGACTTTTTGTTCTGCTGTTTCCATTTCCACATTTCTGGTACGAGATTATACATTAAGCTGGTTTTTGTTCTTCTTTGAAAGAATTATTTCCACTTTCTGATCAAGGTTGGGAAAAAGTCAACTCTACTACCCCAGGGTTGGTGGTTTGACTCCCAGTTCCCACGATTCCCAGCCACTTGTTGAAGTGTCCCACGACAAGACACCTAACACGCAGCTGTCTGTCCACAATCATTTCTCCAAGGGGATAAATAAAGTTTCAGCTTTTATTATTATATTAGGTCAGTTTTCAAAAATGTTTTGTACTTAACTGTTACGTGACGTTCTGTTGAAAAAGGCTTGTGTGTAGTTTGTAATTATTTCTTCTATCACTGAACAAATAAATGATAACTTCTTCACGCCAGTTCTGTCAGAGTTTCCATCTTGCTAACTGACGATCTTCGGCGGTGACGTTGCGGCAGGATGGGGCGGGCAGAGCGGTCTGGCGCCGGGAGATTCGAGCCTTGATCGCGGTGCTGACTGAATTAACGCCGCCGTGTGAAGTGGAATTAGCAGATACCGTGAACACATTCAGACCCGTTTGATCTGTCGCTTTGCCGTGGAGCCATGTTACTACTCCGAGCGCTTGTTCCGAGCAGCTGTTAGACCTTCACTTCCAGGCAGGAGGTAGCTGTTTGTTTCCCAACCAGCCAACTCAGGTAGCGTTAGCTAACAAGCTAGCCGCGCTAACTAGCGAAACAAACCGACTCGTTTCCGATTTCCCGTTAGTTTATTTACAATAACAGCATCATAGGAAGCACCAGCGGTAGTTTTCTATGCAGTGACTCCAGTAAAAACACAATCTGAGACATTAGTCTCACGTTGGCAGCCTCACAGCTGCTGATGTTAACGTTTAGCTTAAGCGTCCTGGTGGTTACCAGGAGATGGGGGCAGACTCTTATTTATTTACCGTGATTGTCTTAAATGATGCTGATGGCTGCAGTAAAAAAGAACAAAGTCGACTGAAGGTTTAATGAACACAAGCAACCGCTGTTAGTGTTTTTTTAAAGGGAGGCCTCGACGACCTCGGGCTGTAGTTCTGCGCTTAGCCGGAGAACGCATCACTTGGCTCCGCAGAGCGCAGCTGACGGTCTTTAGCTTAACTTAGCGTCATACATGCAGTAACGTTAACACACATGTAAATAACATCCAGTCAGAGACATTCATACCTCTCCAGGCGACTCGTACTGATAGTGCTAATCAGAGTTAGCACAACATGCAGGTTGTGTAACTTTAAGACTTAGTGCAGTGAAGTTTGGCTCCTGTCTGAAAACACCTGTTCCACAGGTGACATGCTGAGTGACTGAGTAATTATGTCTATATGACGACACGCTTAATGTCGAGCGAGGCTTTAATACCGAGTCAAACGAATCAGGCGAATTATTAAAAATGATGAACGTGTGCAGACTTCAAATGTGTGACACACTGCATGCTGGTCCATGATCCTCTTTTGACAATCAGACACTAAGACCTGTTCTCCCCTGCAGATGGAGGAGATGGAGGTGGATTCCCCTGTGAATATACAGGGCGAAGGCAGCACACAGCGAGAGCTTAATGTGCCAGCAGCAGGTCAGGCTGAGGACCCCAACGTCATCTCAGACTCTGGCAGCAGCACGGAGGTGGACGAGGACGAGGATGATGATGACCGGGGTGGAGGACAGAGAGCAGCTCGGGCACCTCCGAGGCTTCCTGCAACCTGGGCGTTTAGTCAGAGGGCGGTGGTGGGCAGTGCTGCAGCTACACAATCAGCTGCTCAGGGAGCGCCCATACGGAGGAGACTCAGGTAAGGTTCAACTTGTGGTTTCTGTGTCTTGTCAGAAATGCAGTAACACTTTGTGTTTTACAATAATGTATTCAGTTACAATATTGGCAGTGTTAAAGGTGAATGTCAGTGTAAAGTGTGATCTCTGAATCTAGCCTGCTTTCATACCCTCCTCTCTCACTGTAGTACTTGAATTATGTCAGAAGGTGTCATTGAACCTGTGTGTGGTGTGTTTCTCCAGACAGGGCCTCAGAGTCCACTACCCCAGCCAGACCGCAGCTCCCTCCAGAGGCTTCCCAGACTTCCTGCTCCGAGCACCTTCTGCCAGCGTGGCCGAGCCAGAGTCTGGCAGCACCACAGAGGTCAGCGAGTCTGATGAAGATGGCGAAGCGGGGGAAGACAGGAATGAAGAAAGCACACCTGCTGCTGTTCCTGCCCCACCTGCCAGTGTTCACCTCAGTGCCTCCATCCAGCAAATGCAGCCGCAGGACACTGGATCAACCAGTAAGTCTGAAATGTCAACATTGTGTCTCCTAAATGACTTGAACAAGCCTTTTAGACCAGTTTAGCCTCTGTAATCCAGAAAATCTGTTTTTAAGGTCTACTGAGGCTTTTATTGTTAAAATCCACCCAGGCTACTGTATATAAAAACATTTTCTATAATTCTTTTCTGTGTTCAGGCTCCAGTTCAGCTGCAGGTATTGAGAGGACAGAAGCTCTGAATCAGGACGTCCAGGTGACACGCAAACCTTTTTTTAAGTTTCACTTCTATTTTTCAAATGACTGTCTGGTGTTTCAGTACAGACAACAAGAAGGTTTTGGCTAAAAGCAACTTTAAATAAGAAATAATCACTTTTAACAGACCTGGACTTAACTGTCATCATCTCCATCTTTAGTCGGTCCCAGTAGCCCCTGGCACTGTCCAGTCGTCTCAAAGCGAGGAGGGTGAAGGCGACATCTGCACCATCTGTTTCGAGGCGTGGACGACGGCGGGCGAACACCGGCTGTCCACTCTTCGCTGTGGACATCTGTTCGGCTTCACCTGCATCCAGCGGTGGCTGAGAGCTCAGGGCCCGGCCGCTAAATGTCCACAGGTGAGTGCGGTTCCTGTGTAAGAATCATATCTGCTCCATCAGTGTGAAGTTTGATATGTTGACTCCTCCATGTCCTCTCAATGAATATGTTTCTGTTGCTTCTCTTTAGTGCAACAAGAGAGCAAAGCGTTCGGACATCGTGATGCTTTATGCTCCAAAGCTGAGAGCGCTGGACAACTCTGAGCAAGAGAGCTTAAAGAAGTGAGTGCTGCTTCTCATCCTTTGCTGTCAACACGCCAAAAGTGTAGAGGTTCAACCAGTGTGTTGAAATAAACGGTGAAAGCTTCAGTTACGTCCGACCTAACTAACATCAGACCACTGTAACTTCACTACTTCTCTCTGGTATGATTCTGTTTGTGTAGTACATCCTGTGGAAATCATTACTTTCTGACCGACGCTGAATCTGTGTCGGGACAATTAATGAAGTTACCGCTGTTGAAACCTATAGGCAATAATTCTACACACAGCAGGAAGCTACAAACTAAACTTTCCTGACTTATTACTGTTCTGAAACAACTCGATTATACGTGGGATGAGAAGACGATATCCGTGAGTCTCAATATTAATACGCTGCAGACTCTGTTTTAATCTCAGTTTGTAACATGTCAAAACGTAGAACAAAGTGTCTGCTGCTTGTTGTTCTTTTCTCTCTCCTCTTTCCACTCACCCCAACCAGTCAAGGCAGATGACCGCCCACCCTGAGCCTGGTTCTGCTGGGGACGTCTGCATAACTCTAGATATAGTTATAAAGAACCTTAAGATGACTTTTGTTGTGATTTCTATATAAATAACCTGAATTGAATGAGCTGTGTTTATATATGTGAGTTTCCTGTAAGCTGGTTACTTAAGTGCATGTACACATCTTTACTGTCCCCCAGATTATTATTGTTCTGTGTGTAACTGGGCATCTGTTACATTTCTTCTAAAAAAATAAAAAAGCAGCACCTTGTTATGGTCGACTCTAAAAACACTAAATGATTTTCGTGTGTTTGTGCAGGTCTCTGGAGCAGGAGCAGTCTCTGAGGAGGAAGGCTGAACTGGAGTCGGCTGAGTACAAACTCAAACTGCAGGTTGTCACCAGCAAATACGGAAAAGTACAAGAAGAGCTTCAGGTATCAGTGGCAGCTGTTCAGTCTTCTCTGATTTCCTTAAACTGATGATGTTAGACATCATTTTACGTTTTCTCTTTTTAAATATATTTTAATGTATCTGTCCTGCTGATCTACATAATCACTGTTCATGGGTCAGTTCTAATTTATGAAATCACTTTGTGTGCGACATTACTTTATTCAGTATATGAGTTTGAAAATGACAAGAAGCAGCAGTAAAAGTCTTGTTAAAAGCGGTTTTACATTTTTGTATCATGACTAACATCTGTTTCTTTGTCCTGTTTTCAGGAGCTGAAGGCTCTAATGTCCCAGACTGGTAGAAGCTCAGCTCCCTCCTCTGCATCTTCATCCTCTTCATCCTCTGGGTCGACCACAGGCGCCCTCAGTCTCTCTCAGAGGGCCGACGGCTCCAGGACGGCTCAGTACAGCTTCTTCAAGGCGGTTTTGGTGTCTCAGGCTGGAGGCTGCAGAGTGTTATCGTACTGTGAAACTCTGAGTTGCCTGTTGGCCTCGCAGCCTTCCCCTCACGCCACACTGGTGCCCGGTGAGTCACATGGATCAGGGAGGGTGACAAACATTGGATCAGGGTGTCTGTAAGCACACTGGTGCTCTCCAGAGACTTTAAGAGCCATCAGATTCTGTTCAAATTCCTTTCGGTTCCTGTCACAGTTGTGCAGCAGTTTGTGTTTCTGTGTTGAAGACTCATTGTGCGGCTTCACCTCAGACACAGCCGCTATATGTCGATCCTTTCCTCTTTTTGCTGAATTTAACTTTCTGAGATGGGTCGGTGGAGATCGTTTAGCATCATCTGCTCATCAATTTCATAAATACTGTCATGGAGCACATTCTTGTTCCTCAGAGAACAAACCCTTATTTTTACACAACCATGTCTGCAGCCTCCTCCTCCTCCTCCTCCTCTGACTCACACTCTCAACAGGTATGTTCTCTGTCTCCTTGACTCAGGTTGTGGGGTGAAGAAGGTGAGTGTGGTGAACATGAAGGCGAGTCAGTACGTTCCCATCCACAGTAAACAGATCAGAGGTCTGTCCTTCAACAGACAGAATGACAGTCTGCTTCTGTCTGCTGCGCTGGACAACACCATCAAGCTGACCAGGTCAGTACCCACAAACAGCCTGAGCTATGCGTTATCCAGTGGTATTTACACCTGTCTAGACTGACTGTGTGTGTGTGTTTCAGTCTGCTGACCAACACCGTGGTTCAGACCTATAACACAGGTAAACCAGTGTGGAGCTGCTGCTGGTGTTTGGACAACAGTAACTACATCTACGCCGGTCTGAGCAACGGCTCGGTGCTTGTCTACGACACCAGAGACACCAGCACACACGTCCAGGAGCTGCAGCCGCTACGATCCAGGTACAACACATGCAAACACGCTCGTCTGTATGCGGAAACATTTTCACATGTTGGACCTGGGCACTCGCTGATCGTTGATGTTTCCAGGTGTCCGGTGGCGTCTCTGTGCTACGTTCCGCGGGCGGCCTCCAGCTCGTTCCCCTGCGGCGGTCTGATAGCCGGATCTCTGGAGGGCGGGTGTTTCTGGGAGCAGGTCAACGAGACCACGTACAGGCCGCACGTGCTGCCGCTGGAGACAGCCGGCTGCACGGACATCCAGGTGGAGACGGAGAGTCGACACTGTCTGGTCACATACAGGCCAGGTGAGGTTCTCGTGTGTGTGTGTGTGTGTGTGTGTGTGTGTGTGTGTGTGTGATTTTCTACCTGCGATAGATCCTAAAAACAAAAACGGGAGTTTACCTAAGTTAAAGTAACAGGACAGCTCAGATTTTCAGTTTACAGTAAAGAGCTGTATCTGTTGGACCCTGATAATCTTCACACTCGTGGACTAAACATTAAACATTCAGCCTTAATCCAGATTGTGTGGTTTGTGTGTGATTAAGACCAGCTGGTTTTGTCCTGCAGGACGCTCCAACCCGTCCCTGCGCTGCGTCCTGATGGCTCTGAACCGAGCGCCTCAGCAGGACTCCGCTCAAACGCCCAGCTGCTCCTGCTCTCCGGTGCAGGCGTTCAGCGCCGGCTCGTCCTGCAAACTGCTCACAAAGAACTCCGTCTTCAGGAGTCCAGACGGAGGGGGGACGCTGGTCTGTGCTGGGGACGAGGCCACGAACTCTACCATGGTCAGTGTGTGTGTGTGTGTGTGTGTTTTATAAATATTTGTATAAAATATTATTATAATTTTTTTAAGTATATTGTTTGTTTTTTCACTTATGTTTTGTAATTAAAAAATATTTAATCTGTTTTTATTCAGTTACTTACAATTTCTGCTAAGTTTGTTTTATTTTATTTTAGTTTTCATATTATTTTAGTTTATTTGTAATTTTACCCAAAATGACCAGAAACCTTTTACTTCCTCTTCTTCTGTGTCTCGTCTTCCTCAGCCGACTGTTATTCTCTGTCTAATCTTCATCTCAGGTGTGGGACGCAGGCAGCGGCTCCCTGTTGCAGAAGCTCCCGGCCGACCTCCCCGTGTTGGACATCAGTCCTTTCTCTGTTAACGGTGAGCACTTCCTGGCCTCGCTGACCGAGAAGATGCTGAAGCTCTACAGGTGGGAGTGAGCGGGGACGAACACGGACACGCGCGGAGACGACGAGGCTGTGATGGAAATGAAATGCTGCTAAACCTTTTATCCGTTCGTTAACAGACAACAGGGAGTTTTCAACCTGTGGACACATTTCATGCTTCATTATCACTTTTATTTTGTTCTTTTTAAATCAAACAGCCACATTAATGCATCTGGTGACCTGCACAGGGAACCAGTAGAGGCCTCCGTCAGGTGTGTGTTAGTGAGACACCCGGAGCTTCTACATACAAACACACACCATCGTGAAAAGGACCAACACACCAGCGCGTTTGTGAGTTTTAGCTCTTAAACTATAAATCGTTTCTACTTTACATTAGTGATGATCATTTTCAGGCTGCACACGTCTACACGTTAAATTCTGTTCAGCATGAAAATCAGTCAACAGCTTCATGAAACATGTTTTCAGTCTAAATGAACTTTCGTTAATCACTTTATTGTTTGGTCCATTAAATGTCAGAATTTGGTAGAAGGTGCTCGTCTAAAACCTCATTTTATCCAACTCAGTCCAATACCCCAAAAGAATTTTCAGTTTCGGTAGCAAGAGAAAAAGAAATGCTGCATTCATTTTAAAGCTACAGCCTGTTTTCAGCAGGGCTTCTGTTATCAGAAACAGGGTTTCCGTTTATCCACCAGGGAGCGCTGTTACACCCATTAGTCATAATCCTTACTCAACATAATCATGAAGCTTTGCTCATGAAACATGAAGATTAGTTTTGATTAGTGGTTTAGTGGAAGTCTTGTGTAGAGCTCAAACGTGTTGTGTGCTGTTGGAGGATGTGATCACTAAGTTTGTCTTAAAACTATAGACAGGCTCCTGTACAAACATAGCAACAGGTTTTTCTGGCTGTGATCATTCATCATCCTTCATAATTCTGGCATTTGAAAACATCCCGTATTTGTTCAGAGCCAGTAAACGATCAGGGACAAACATCACATGAACAGAGTGAATGTGATGTTAATAAAAGGCTGCAGCCGCCTGATTAGTGGAGATCTTTAAGCATTAGTCCCAACGTTTTATTTTTATCTCTCCACTGCTCAGCAGACAAACTGTGCCCTGGGAAACACCGAGAGGCGACTCTGCACTGAAAGCTGACTTGATTAACTCAGACCATGCTTCGCATTAGTGTCAAAGAAACTCCTGCAAATGTTTTTGCAGTAAACAGAGAAATCCAGAGTGGATCTCTGTCATCCATCACTTCCACTAACGAGGAACAAGACGCACAATCACAGCAGGCAAAGAGGGTTTGAATGTTCTCGTGGTCGCCTGACTGTAGTTATAAGAGGGAAAGTGACAGATTGAGAACTTTACCAGATGCAGAGGCAGACGGTCGTGTCCGTCTCTCCATCGCTGTTTGATCAGTATTAGATTTTATGACCATCAGCAGCTACGTAATCGAGGAATCCACCATAAAGTAAAGGAACACGTGTCAGCACAGAAACATCATGTTTTTAAAGATGACTCAGTGCTCACTAAGTATTAACATGGAAAATGATCGTCTGTTGCTGTTTACAGATGCTGAGTTAAAACTACACAAACCCGCTGGTCAGTCCTTTTTAGATCATTTCAAGTACCAGATCCCAGACTTTCCCCCTCAGACCTCAGCGGTCAGACTTTGAGAGGAGTTAATATCAAAGAGGTTGACTTCAAAATGAACCGGGCTGCAGAGCAGGACTTCAGCTTCCAGCTCACAAACAGTGAAATGAGTCTCATTGACACAAATCATCATTTTTATTTTTACTCTCTCCACTGAACCGGAACAGTAAGTGCCAAAAGACTCTGTACATTTTACTTTCCTAGTTTTCTTTCTAGAGGACGTTTTGTGTGTATATATGTATATTTCCTACTGTTTGTGTACGACTTCAAAGTTAATAAAAATGACGAGTAATTTTTAACGCGAGTGGATTTTTACTTAACAAAAACATTCTGGCACAATTCAATTAATACATGTGCTCCTGCACTTATAGTTCAGTGTCTTCTCCAATGACTCTTGGCTCCACTGGAGCTTGAACCCCTGACGCCTGCGATTGGTGGACAAACGTTCTGCCTCCTGATCCAGTGCAGAGTGATGAACAGTGGTGTGACGTGTTGTTTCTGGCTGACTGAAAATGACTTGTGCTGCTGTGAACTGGATCATCTGGAGAGGTTTGGTTGGACGTAGGAGATGAAGGTTTTGTAGCTTAATCAGAAAGGTGGTGTTGGATCATTCTGATGTTGTAGAGGGTAAATCTATTTTGCACTGATCAAAACAGGAAGTGAGGACAGCTGCTGTAAAGAGCAGAACATCACCAGGGAACAAACCCACTATCTGGTGACATCTACGGGTTCCAGACCTCAGGCAAAAGATTTACAACCAACTATTAGGATAAGATCAAAGCTTATTGCTCTCCAACAGGGAAATTCACTATAAATGTTACAGCAGCACTGTGAGTATGAAAAACCACAAGTAACCAGGGTAAAAAGAGATGAAAAAAAACAACAGTATTCTGAGCTGCTAAAACTGTGGATCTATTCATAAAAATAATTCCTCAACTGTTCTTCTAATATTTCTTGACCAAACCCTTAAATGAAAGCTGCTGTTATGTTCTGTGGTGTCACAGTCTCTTCTGCACCCGACTGTGTACGTGTGGCATTTTCACATGCTGACTGATTGGATGACTCAGAGCGTGAACCTACCACGACTCATTAATTATTCATGAGCTGCTACTGCCATCCCAGAAGGAAGAAAAACTCCCGGTTCCCTTATTTCCGACAGCTCGTGAACGCAGCAGCAGGCTGACTGGCTCTGTGAAGATGGCGGACTGTATACGTGTTCCTCTGCTCCTGCTTTTGATGAGCATCTTGTTGTCTGTGCATCTAATTCGAGGAGACAACAATGTTGGCGGCAGGTATAATGGTAATGGTGATAATCCGCAGAATCCACCCGGAGGTGCCGGTCCGGCTGCGATGAACCCGGGAGTCCCTGAGAAGAACCAGGGCGCGGGGGCCTCGCTGCCTCGGAGACGCTCTGCCGGCTGGAAGTTGGCTGAGGAGGCGGTGTGCAGAGACGACCTCACCCGGCTTTGCCCCAAACATTCCTGGAACAACAACCTGGCGGTCCTGGAGTGTCTTCAGGACAAGAAAGAGGTAAATTAGCTGGACGAGGTTTGGTGTTGCAGGGAGAGAAGCAGGGTGTGCCTGCTGCACGAACCAGCTAACGTTAGCTGAAACCGTTAGCCAGCCGTTAGCCCTCGTATTCAGAGAACGTCATCCCTAAATGACGGTCAGAAAATCAGCAATTTATGGTTCATGATATCACCTTCAATATTACATACGTCGAAGAACAAAGCATAACACGTATTAAGACTTACAATTATACACTCTTAAATTCGGCACCATTCAAAGTCACATATAACGCTTAGTTTTTTACAACTTGCACGTTTTTTGATGGTGTCCCTGCATATTTCTTAGTACGTTAAACGTCTCTTCAAAACAACGTAGATCAACAGAAAAACAACTAGATTACACTGGAAGACTTTTCTTTGAGTAACATTTATGAGCCGAATTAACCAGAAGACATCGTTGTTATAGATTAACTCTGAATTTGATTCATTTCATAGCCAGTGATTTAACGGCTTAGTATAAATAAATAAACCGGCAGCTTATCAGCGCAGTTTGTCGGTAAGTAGTTAACTACAAGACAACGAGCACTTGCAATAAACAACGTTAGCGGCTAGCTAAATGTGAAACTGGCCACATAACTTACCAACCTGCGGGCGTAACAGCCCAAATTCACAATTCATCATAAGAAGTTTTAGGCATCTCTTTAATCTCGTAGCGTTTTAAGCCGTGTTAACTAGCAGTGACATTGGTAACTATTCGCTAGCTGCAGACGTTACTCAGCTAGCTAGTTAGCAGCGGTAGCCTTAACGCGATGTTAGCCCAGCCTTTCCCCTGGCAGATGTTTGGCTTTGTCTGAAACCATAATTATAACATGCGAGTTAATTTTAGGCCATTAAATAAGTTTAAACGAGTTGTAGGTAACAGAAGTGGTTATTGGTGGCTGGTAGGTTTATAAAATGATTGTGTAGCTAACGTTAACGTGAGGCAGACAGGACCGTTTAAATCCATTTTGTCTGCGGAGATTCTCCTCTTCCCCTGGGAGACGTTGTCAGTGGCCTCCCACACAGCCCGGGGCAGCACCGGGATCTCCGGCTCACTGTGGGTTTGAGGCAGTGAGCCTTGTCCCGACATGTTTGGGCAACAGTTCTCTAGAAAAATGAAGACAGAAATAAAACTTCCTCCAAGTTCTTTTCAGTATCTATGCAGAAAAGTTATGTTTTCATCATTTTCATTACTGATTATTTTATTTTAGCTTTGGTAAAAACGGGAACATGATCATCTCCCGCAGTCCAAAACCCAGAAGTATTTAGTTTACTATAATGTACAACTTAGAAAAAAGGCAAATTCTAAAACTGCAGAAGCCGAGGCCTTGAAACGTTTGACTGTTTTGCTAAAAAGTAAATGAATCATTAATCAGTTGGTTGCACACTTTCTCTTGTTTTTGTACCAGCTCTTCTCAGTTAAAACTAGTGTCGACCAGAGTGAACTTAAAAGAAGAGACAGGTGTTTACACACCGACTACACACACAACTGTTAACTTTCTCACAGGTGTACAGTGAAGTTTCCCATTAGCTGCTGGAGTTGTGTATCTTGTTCTCAGTCCAAAGGTGGTTGTTGGTGCAGGATCACATTCTCCCAGTAAAAACAGTTCCATTCCCAGGTTTACTGTTTCTCTGAACCTAATTTTCAGGTCACTAGGTTGCTTTTGTGACCTTTGGATCCATTGAAACACCCTGAGAGATCAACCAGCACTGATGGTGGCAGCTGACTGCTCACGCACTTCTCATTAGCTGCTAGTCAGCAGAGATCTCTATACGCTACACAGGAGCATGCAACAGATAAGACAAACCACAGTTTGTGACCAGTTTTTTTTTTTTTTCCAAAACCAAGTCGGCGTCCCCTCTGGTGGTGAAAGAGCTTCTTCTTTTAGAGGGAACACAGTGGGTAAAAAAAAAAAAAGCATCGGCTCATTTCTTTTAAAAATGCCCAGTGAAGATTTCATGAATTCATACAAGCCTCAATAACCCATAAAGCACAATTATCTATTTAAATTTACTTTACATACAGAAGTATAGGGAGTAAACGAAACAACACTATTGTATTTTAAACACCGTTGAGCTCAATGCTGTTAACATCAATATTATGTCCAGATTTGTTCCATGTGCACCTCATATCAGCACTGCGCAGACTGTCAGCACGTTTACCAAAAAAAACGTATAGCATTAGTTATTCAGAATGATGTGTAAGAATGCATTGTTTAATCACCATGCAGCTTTACCACTTTATGTGCTGGTAATAATACACCAGCGTTATATAAATAGCTATATATATATATATATATATATATATATAATATATAGCTTTCACGTTGTCAAATGTGAGAATTTGCTACTTTTTATAAAATTAAAAATTTAAATTATTGCTTTTGTTTTGTTGGTTTGACAAAACGATCTTGGGCCCAAAGAGAAGATGATGAGACCCAGCGATTACTTGATGAATCAATAAAAAAATGTTTCTCTTAATCCTTAATAAAGTCAATCAAGCAAAGTACTTCTTTGCTGTTTTTTCATAACTAATTTAAAATTGTGTTGAATTAATAAACAAAACTGTAAATTAATCAGAAAATGAAAATAACCTTCAGAGTATCAGGAAAACTGTGATGAGCATGTTTCTGTATTTTATGGCATTTGCAGACTAAACCCTCAAAAGTAATGCACATAATGAAAACGGTAGTTAGCTGCAGCCCAACACAAAGCGGCATGTTGTTTTCTAATGTAGCACCACCACAAACTGGTTTCCTGTCTGTTATTTTTAGCGTGGGGAGTTGAGGATGCAGCAGTGGCACCACCTCAGACTAAACCTCACGCTCCTCTGACATAGTGGCAGGTTGATATTTGCTCTTTAGCATATCAATGTCATCTCACTGACGTTTGTACCAGTTTCAGGCTGCTGGATGATTTTTATCAAGACTCGCGAAGACCTTTTTGATGCCGCAGCCAATGGCGTTTAAGGTCGCGTTCACAACTGAACACAATGGAAACTGATATCTGATGTGGATTTGTTGTTTTCCATAGAGGGTCTGACTTTGAGAGTCGCCCAGTTCCCTGGGATTTTAATCTGTATAAACAGTTACTGAGTCATCAGCAGTGACTTGTTTGTTTTTTACTTCTGTTAGACTTAACAAGTAGTTACACTTTCCTGTTTCAGAATAATTAATTATTACCATTTTGACTTCTCGAATTTTACGTTGGGAGTCCGAGTCATTACATCGTGTCTGGGCTAGCCTCTGCTCCATTTGCATAATCAGTGCAGTCTCCCATTAAACTATTCTGTCATCGCATTAATTGAGGTAGTGTAAGACTCAAACCTTCACTCCACAGCACGTCCTACTTATAAAGGTTACACTATATGTTATGGCAGTCATATTAAGCCATATCTTTACTTTAATGCTGTGTTCCTCATAGTTGAGTTTTTATCATTAATTTAGGGGCAGCATGATATTTCAGTGGGTAGAGCAGTTGTCTCCCAACCCAAGGGTGAGCTGTTGGATTCTCAGTCCCGGCAAGCTACACGTCCGAGGTGTCTTTGGAGAAAACCCTGTAGTAATGCTGACACAGGTCTAGCAGCTGTCCAAACAACAATTTCTTCAAGGGGAATCAATAAAGTATCTATTATTATTATTATTATTATTATTACTGAAAGTTGCCCGCTTGAGAGCTGTACTATCTAGCAAAGCCTTGATTCTCTTGTGTTTGATGGTATCACATGAATGAGGCCCAGTGAACCCAGGATTTGGGTGTGACGTCTCGCCTCTGTACCCACCACGAACTGCCAAGCAGCTACTGTGAGATCTGGCCCACCTCCTGTGTGGGGGTCTCGAGCCTCCTGGCTGGTTCTGTGCTGCTGTTCTCCGGTCGGAGGGTGACATTAGGAGCCACTTTTAGATTCGTAGCATTTTTGTGTGTCTCTGGCCTGCCCACCGTCAGTCCTGCTGGTGACTGTGGTTTTGTGTACGTGGTGCAGAGCTTCAGAGTCCAGAGGGAGGAGGCTCTGGAGATTGAAGACTTGGCTTTGGCCTGTGCACATCTGAAGCCTCCGTGTGTTTGTGTCGGCCTCAGCCTCCATGCTGCCAGTTACAGGTGTCGGGACATTATGTTGTAAAGACTCGGTGGTGTATGTTCAGCTTCTTTGCTGCAGTAGACAGTAGAACCAAACTTTGATCCTTGCTGCAAGTTAGCATCCACACCAAACATCTGTCATCTTTAGTGACCTGGCTTTGTGTGTTTGGGTTTTTCCCAAACTGTTACCAAAAGTTGAAAGTTGTCAGTTTTTCCTTCAGGAACCTCCTTATGTTTGAAACAATATAAAACATTACTGTCTGATATGACCTTTTGTCATTAATAATGAACCCTCTACAGCTAAATAAGTACATTTGTCATCAGTTCTTCTTTAAAGTGTTGTAGTGTGTAGTCTAAGGAGTATTTTTTCATTGTGGTGCTGTTAACTTTACTTAAGTACAGGATTTGAGCAGTTCTTCGACACGTGCATCTGAAAACCTGTAGAACATGTTAAAGCAGCTCGTCAGG
Source organism: Ctenopoma multispine (assembly GCA_034779795.1). Classification (NCBI taxonomy): domain Eukaryota; kingdom Metazoa; phylum Chordata; class Actinopteri; order Anabantiformes; family Anabantidae; genus Ctenopoma; species Ctenopoma multispine. The sequence goes on along the minus strand of JAUYWH010000024.1, from coordinate 22,771,125 downwards.
ACCACTCTGTCCTGTTGATTTAAAGTATTTTTAGAGTGAAGTAATAATGAACATGTTTTAACATCTTTGGATACTGAGTCACCATAAGTACGATGCTCTCCCATTACGCCAAACAAAGATGGAAGCTTTTAGTTTCATTTAGTTATGTTAAATTTATTTTTTTGTCCTGTGGCAAAGAGAAGAAGAAGAAATTGTCCCTGGTTGCTAAGCAACATCCTTTTTTCCTCTTTGCAGCATCTAGTGTGTGTCCGACGGTCCATTCAGGCTTTTTGTTGACATTCATCCTGAATGTGTTCAGCAGCTGTTTATACCTGTTGTAACTGCTGGATGAAACCAGATGAATCTTATTTGAAGGGTGTAATCTGGTCTGTAATCAGATTAATTTAATGAATCCATTTTCCCTCTGTAAAGTTAAGGGAAGGAGCTCCCTGCTTTTTTTCTTTTTTACTTCATGATACAAGCTTCTACTTTATTTGCCAAGAGCCTGAGCAGTCACTCAGAAGCTTGGACTATTTTATGGCTGCACACGGACGTGCATACAGAGTCTGTCCCCACCTGTCACGGATATGCAAAATGTTTGATTTGTTCAGGATGTTTAGTGGCAAACACAAAGGTTGGGAGTTCAGTAAAAATCAGATAAAGCAATAAAGTGATCACTGTCCAGTTGTAGACCTCCAAATATTTGGTCACTAGGCTGATCAGGATAATAAGAAGTAAACGGGAAATACAAACGATAGGAACAGAAGATTGTGGACAACAGTCAACCCTACAGTAATAGTAAAAGTGCAGCTAAATGTTAATCTGCAGTTTCACATTATCTGTTTGATTCAGAAGTTACAGTTGTAACTTTCTCTTTCATTTAATTGCCTTCAGATTGGTGAATCGTATGAGGTGCAGCAACAAATTAATGCATAGTTTTTTTTTGTTTAATAAGGAACTTTATACCATTAAACCTTATATTTCTATTATAAAAGAGTAAAGTAGAAACATAGAGACCTGCCACCACCTTCAACAAATGCTAGATCAGTGGAATATTGTTTGTTCTGTGTAAATCATGTGAAATGTCTCGTACGTGAACTTTATTATGTAGTTTGACTTGTGAAACATTAACTGTAATGACTATGATAAAGTCAGGTGGTTTAAGAATAACAAACCACTCCCAAAGCTAATATTAACTTGAAGTAAAACTCTGTGTGATGGAGTGTGCTCGCTGACAGATAACCGTCACCATAAAATGAAATGACTGCTCATTCAGTGTCTGTGTGTGTGTGTACAGTGACGGTTCCTGTTTGGAGGACGTTCACGGCTGCTTCTGGATTTCACCGTTTGATGAGATGTCAACATCACACGCTCTTGTTTTCACGGTCTCCTCTCTCAGTGCTGGTGGAAACATCTGTCGCACACCTGAGCTGAATCCCGCCCAGCTGCTTGGTCGTACACACACATTTTCTGGGCGGAGAGACGGCGTGTAGAGGGTCTGACTGGCTGAAACAGTTACTGTGAGCTGACGTGGTGCCTCCAGTTCTGTGTGATTAGTCATTAATTAGTTGATTGATAGTGAAGCAGACATCGTTCTCGCTGTGACCGTTCAGACTTTGTCGTGCCTGCTGGAGACGGTCTGCTGATTTGTCTGGCTGGTGCGCTGGATCCAGCAGAGCGTTTAATTTGTTTCTATTTCCTCTGCTTGCTTGTCTTTATGCAGACGGGTCTGTTTTTGCTGTGTTTGCTTCTCTGTGAAGTGTGAAATTATCTTGTGAATGTACATAAATGCTGAGCTCAAAGGCAGTTGACTCATCATTGAGTTTAGATGAATCTGCACCTGCTGATTGTCAGTTAATTATTTGCATCAGCTTAAATTTAAACTGGGGGTGATTTCGTGAGATTGATTACATAGCAGTGCAGTTGATTATGACACATTTATGTTTCCTACTGTGCAGAATAACGACACAAGCCCAGTGTTTAGAGCGTTTAAGCATGTGAGAGTGAACCAGGGACAGATTGTTACGGAGCGATGCTGCCTCGTTTTTACATCAGTTCAGAATGAAAATGAAGCTAACACACCAGTACCTCCACTGTAGATTTCTTTTATTCATTTATTTGGTCTGAAGGACGATTTATATTTTACAGCTACTTTTCAGTTGTGAACTGTTTGAGCAATAGTAGCTTCTGTTTTTTGGCACTTTAGGTAACTCACCATTCAGGTAATAATTTAATAAATCCGTGGTTCGTTCATACTGCCTTTTTTTTGGTGCAGGGTTTAATTGGCTCACAACAATATGAAACACTAAAAGCTATCAAAAACTCTTTTGAAACACATATAACCTGCACTCTGTACTGTCCCTGAATGCCTCACAACAAAAGAGCTGGAGATGACAAAGGGCTCACGCTTATAGACAAAGGGTTAGTTTAACATAAACCTGCAGGCAAAGTGACAGATGAAAAGATTTCTGGGTGTCAGGGAGCTGCTGTTACTATGTGGTGGGAGGACGCCGGTATTGTCGTTCCATCTCACCGAACACTAGGCGATAATTTAGGCCTCGGTTTACATCCCTGTCAAAACAGTATAAGTGTTTATCAAGTTGATAGAAACCAACTGGTACAAGTTGTATTGAGTTTCTAAGGTTGTCAGTGTTTGAGGGTAGTTGATAATTTGCTGTTATATTTGAGGAAATGGGAGTGAAAAGGTGATAATGAAGGTATAAACCTCGTGTTCAGCTGTTGTGCTCCTTTCCTCATGACTCAGAAAGTGTTAGAAATAACTGGCTTCCCTCTGGATTCTCTCCTCTTCCTCGCGCTCTCTTCCAATTATAGCTCAGCCTCCTGCCAGTTTTCCCAAGAAGAAATGAGAAAGGCTGATTAAGTTTAAATTAGCTGCAGCTTTTACATGAGATGGAGGTTTTGACAGGTTTTGCACATTGACCGAACAGAGCTGGAACGTGGGAAAACAAAAGGAGGCTGAATGTTTGGCTCTGTATGTGAACGGGTGTGTCTGCTGTGTTGGGTTTTATGTCCTGTTGTGTGAGGTCACAGCTCTAGCAGCTGGTCGGTGAGGTAGTTACAGTCTGGACTTGATTCACCTGAACAATTAATTTCCTGTTGACTGTACTCTGACATTTTACTGCTCTGTACAGTCAGAAACAAGCTAGTTTCAGTATTGTTAGTTTAGTTTGAGCTTTAAATCAATGTAACATTGGATAGATTAGAAGTTTCTTTCTTCCTTGATGATGTGACGCTAATCATCTAGTCTTGGTCAATGACACCTCTCTTCTACAAAGAACTCTGGCCTTTAAATATATGTATTAATTAATATAAGAGTGTCTGTTTGAGAGAATACACCACGTCCTACAGACGTGTTAATATTTAAATTAACTCAAACGCATGAAACTCTGAAGTTTGTTCCATGTTAGACTTAACTTTTCTCTCTTTCTCTTGCAGGAAACTGAAATTGCTGCCGAATGCAATCATGTAAGTGACTCTACATACCTCCCAGCATGCACCATGTTATCCTATAATTCATGCAGTGTCTATTAAGTCTAGAACATCATAAACAATGATTTTGTACGTCTGTGGTTCCTAGATTTGGTGAATCACAGGTTGGTAAATATTTATGTTAAATTGGTCTGACTGAACCTTTTTCTCTGTACCACATAGTTAGATGAGGTAAAATGTTCGATGTTGGTCACATTACTGTTAGTTAAATGACATTTCTGAAAGTGTAGCTTTGTGCTGTGTTTGACCTGAGTATTGTGTTGATGATCAGTCCACGCTCCTGTGTTCTCTAGGTTAACAGGAAACACACAATAGACTGGGAACAAAAGCAAAGCTCCACAATTTGTGGAGTCTTCACTGCAGTGTTTTGCCCTGTTTCATGATTTTGTCACATACAGTAGATTATAATTTTATCTTTATCAACAGAAAACAAAAAATGTAGATTAAAATGAAAACAAACTAATGTACAGTACAACAATGTCTGTGTCTTTGACCAGTCTGTGAAATGCTCCAGATTAAGTTTTTAGTATTGAAACAGAGCGAGGTTCTGGGTGTTTCATTAAGATCCAGATAGTTATAATCTGTGTAATCCAGATGTTTTATGATGTTTTCTTGTCTCCTTCAGCTCCTGTGGAACTACAAACTGAATCTGACCAAGGACCCAAAGTTTGAGTCTGTAGCTGTGGAGGTCTGCAAGGCCGCTATCTCAGAGGTCAGTCACTAACACCCAACCTCTACTGCTCAGCTGCAGGATGTTCGTGTTGCTGAGTGTTTTACAGCATAATGCTTGTAGTCAAATGTTGAGTCTTCTCCAGTCTTGTACGTGTTTTCTCACCTCGCTCGGTTCCCAGACTGCTCGTTTGTTGTCAGTACACACAGATGCTCTAATGACCTGAAAAGAGCAATCCTGCTCCTCTTCACTGCTGTGAACAGATTCGGGCTTCTCTCACAACAAAACAAAAGATTTAGAAGAAATAAACCTTTCTAGAAACAACAATACAGTAAATCAAAGCTGAAGTTCAGTGTTTCAGTAGGTTGTGTCAGAGCAAATGAAAAACCTTGTTACGGAGGCTTAAACTGATTTTCATAGTGATGCAATGTCTTAACTACACTGATAAAGTGCTCAGATAGTACGTGTTAGAAGTATTCTTATTGTCCTAAAATAAGGGAGTTATTGAAATGTTTGAGCACAAGTCTTTAATAGTGTAACGTGTGAGTGCTGCAGTTTAAACAAACCAACAAACCCTTAGTTTGAAACCCTGAAAATGTTATTTCTCCAGCTAGAGTAGAAAACTCCACAAGACTCCATCTGCCCATCACTGTGTTTTAGTATTTACAGTCTGTTCACTCAGCTTCATCGATATGTCAGCTAAATAGTTTGACTATGTGTCAGGGAACATCTCTGTGGTCAATTCATAAACCAGCTTAAATATTGTGGCAATCAACAGATGCCACATCTGTAGGAAATGAAAATACGTTGTAGTGTGCACCACCTTCTAATAAACACAATAGAAAACCTCGAACACTTTGAAGCTTCCTGTTTGTGTAAAACCACCAGGTTTTATTACTTTATCAGTGTTTTATTTAACTGACAGTGAATTTAAAACTCTTCCGTTTGCTCTTGTTCTCGTAGTGTTAGAGTAGATGTTGCTGATCGCTCCATTTCCTTTGCAGCTTGTGCAACAGTAGCTCAGCTTGTTTATTTCAGTTGTCTTCAGAGGGTTCAGTGCTCTTTAACACAAATACAGACACAAATACAAGTGAAGCACACTTTGATAAATGCAAAACCAAGTCACACACACTCTAATACATCAACCACTCTTCACTGTTTTCGTTTGACCTCGTTTTCTCTACATGCACTTCTTCTTTATTCCTGTGTTTTTTCAAATATGTGATCAGTGGTTTTATCTAAGTGTGGTGCATCTCTTAAAGCTGCAGTGTCACTTTTACTGTAATAAACCCACGAAGACAGTTCTCAACTCTGCAGAACATGTTAGTTCCTAGATTTGTTTGTAATATTACTATTTGTTCAGTCTGCTCTGACAAACCTACTGTACTGTACAGCCAATCTAGTGCTATAGGCTGTTTTCATGGCTTATGACTAAAGGTTGGTGCTAATGTTTCTCTGTCTGTGCATTAATCTTCCCCGTCCTCTTCAGCTTTGTATTGTACTGCAAAGAAGCAAATATTGTTGTACAGAATAGTTAAAATGTGTATCTGTGTTTGTCTGTTTGCTCATAAAATTGTAGGAATTTAGGAATTAGATGAGAAATGTGCATAAAAACTAAATACAAAACGCTCTTGGTAAGTTACTGTGTTTCTGATGCACATTCCAGTGTCCAACACGCACCTGGTACATGTGTGATTCTACCTGCTGCTTACGGTTCAGGTCTGGACATAGGTCAGGCTCCCACAGGGAAAATACCTGAATTATTTCAGTGTTGGTTTTTGAGTTTTTAGGGTGCAGTGTGTAAGATTTACACGGTGTCCAGAAATGGCAAAGATCTCCTATTTAGAGATTTAAGATTCTGTTTTTATTGGTACAGAGCAACTTCTTGGTTTTACCTGCATGTAGCTGCAGATGTTTTGTCATGACGCTGCCTGTGCTCCTCACTCAGATCAAAGAATGTGCAGCAGAGGAGCTGGGGAAGGGCTACCTGGTGTCCTGCCTCGTGGATCACCGCACCAACATCAGTGACTACCAGTGCACCCAGTACATCACCAAGATGACCACCATCATCTTCAGTGACTTCCGGCTCATCTGCGGATTCATGGAGAGTTGTCACGATGACATCAACGCCCTGCGCTGCGGCAGCATCGGCACCGGAGAGAAGGTGGGTGGAGAAAATCAAAGGTTTCAGCAGAAGTAAAAAGTTTAGTAGATTTTGTGTTGGTCAGATGAATCTTCGTCTCTGTTTAACAGCAGTTTGTCAGGTAGCAGTGCAAAATCCAACTTGTCTTCATACTGCTGAGCCAAGCTCAACCTCACAATCCCATTAGACACGCAGTTATTACGGGACATCACGTTGGCACAATTACAACTTGAAGCGAAATAATTGTCAGCGAGAACGGAGTCAGTTTCATTATGGGGACTTTGTCACAGCAGTTTATTTGCGTGTGGCGGAGCAGCTTGGAGTGGAGATTAGACCGACCGCGTTGATGCCGTCTCTAACGCAGACAGAGCTCGGCTCCCACACGTCATCTCTCGCCACACTGAGAAAACACAAGGCACGCTGACAAAGTGATTTATGGAATGAAAGTAAACCTGGTTGTTCGTGGTATCAATAATGTTAAATTCTACATGGTCCACACTGCAAAATGTTAAAGCAGCAAATAATGATTTTCATTATTTATTATTTTCTCTTTTCATCTTTTTGTTCTGTAAATATCAATAAACAGAAGAAAATACACATCACAACAACATGTCATCAAAATGCTTTTGCCTGACAAACTGCAGAAACATGAACTTTATATTAAGTCTTCACGTGTACCTGGATGAGTTTTTATCAATAAACAAATATTTCTCAGCTCTACTGTAAAAGAGACATGAAACAGGAGCTTCAGTCATTTAAAGACCTGAGTAAAACATCAACTTGCATATTCGCACTCTCTTATCTGTCTGTCTCCAGGTTTTTGAGAGCTCCTTTTAAAGGTTCAGTTCACCCAAATTTTAAATAGCTTAGTGTGAACACGCCACAGAACACAAACACCATAAGTTTTTACTGGGAACATTTTCTTGTGTAGAACTTGTGACTTCTCATAAATAACAAGCTCACTGTTCTGGAGGAGGCGTCGTTATTGAATTTGGCGGACGTGACTCTTTAATAAGCTTTATGAAGAACCGCCATCACAAAAAAGCAGAAGGCAAAAACCTGCTGCAGCATATCTGTTGAAACCAGACATGTTGCTGTTCTGGAGTGAAAAGACTTTAGTCCTGCATTAGTCACTGGTGATTTTTATAAATAAAGTGCAAGTCATGACTGGACCTGGACCTGGACCTGGACAGCTAAATCACTGTTTAGCGTTTACGTCTGTTTTATTACCTCTGGACCAGTCCTTGTGTCTCATCAGGACAAACTCTTTGAGCCATTATAAATGAATTCTTAATGCGGGAATCTGCTGAATCAGATCTCTTCTTTGACCTGTGATGCGTCAGACACTGTTCTGTAACTGTGTGATATTTACTCCCTGTGCAGGACATCCACTCTCAGGGCGAGGTGATCGCCTGCCTAGAGAAAGGTTTGGTGCGGGAGGCCGAGGAGCGCCCGGGGGTTCACCCCATCAAGGACGAGTGTAAAAAGTCCATCATGAGAGTCGCTGAACTCTCCTCGGACGACTTTCACCTGGACCGATATCTGTACTTCGCCTGTCGTGAGGACCGCGAACGCTTCTGTGAAAATGTGAGTATTTCAGTCTTCTAATGAGTGATCAGCAGGAGGTTTGTTTTTAGACGTCTGAGAGTCTTAAGCTCGTAGACGAGCCCCAAAAAGTGTTGTCAGTAATTTAATGTTGTCTTCTGAAAGCCTGTTTTCTGTTGTTCTTTCTGACACTTATGTTGTAAAAATTGGAAACGCGTTGGGTTTAGCAGCTTTGTTACTTTATTTTAGTCATTATTCGAAACCTGCAGATAAGCTGAGACAACAATAACAATATCAAAGTAATTAGTGGTAAATTATTAATGCTGGCGGTTTGACTGATGCTGTTCAGGATCAGTCGTCTCTGAAGAACTGTTGTTGTTTTTCCAGACAGTCGCCGGTGAAGGACGAGTTTACAAATGTCTCTTCAATCACAAGTTTGAGGAAGCGATGTCTGAGAGGGTGGGTGTTAAAGCTCCTGTTATCTCTCCTGAAAGTCTGAAAATTGATTTGAGCATTAACAGATGAAAAGTTAAGAATATCTCAGCCTTGCACTTGAACTTTATGATGCTTGTTGTGTCTTCAGTGCCGCGAGGCTCTGACCACCAGGCAGAAGCTGATTGCTCAGGACTACAAAGTGAGTTACTCACTGGCCAAAGCCTGCAAGTCGGACCTGAGGAAGAACCGCTGCAACACGGACACAAACATGCCTCGAGCAAGAGAAGCTCGTCTGTCCTACCTGCTGCTCTGCCTGGAGTCGGCCGTGCACAGAGGTAAGCAGCTCGTCCTCAGAGTGAACCTCCTGCCTGTCAGTCACTCACCGGCTGTCCCATGTAGTGATCAGTGTCCTCTCTTGTTTATCTCTGATCTGATTCAGTCACTGGTCCCGTTTTCATTAGTGGTTTACTGATGTGTCGACAACACAGTGGACCCCCGATGTTTCTATTATCCTGGCTCTCCTCTGGAGTTAAAGTAATATATCTCAGATGTAACTTGTGTTTGTGTTCCTCTGTGCGTTTCAGGTCGCATGGTCAGCGGTCAGTGTCAGGGTGAGATGATGGACTACAGGCGGATGCTGATGGAGGATTTCTCTCTGAGTCCTGAGATCGTGCTGCACTGTCGCAGTGAGATCGAGAGTCACTGCTCAGGTCTGCACCGCAAAGGACGAACACTGCACTGCTTGATGGGGGTCGGCAGGGGAGACGCGGGAGCGATCGATCCCAACTGTCAGCGGGCGGTGAGTCAAAGAAAAACAGTAATAATGGGTGACTGAAGGACAGCGGGCATCGTCAGGTGGTCTTGGTCTCGTCAGGCTCAATGTTATCTCATCATTTCACGTTTCATTTCTGCCAGTGGGTTCCTGCAGGACTCATGTTTTTTTCTTTCCTTCCTATCCACAGCTCCAAACTCTGATTCAGGAAGCCGACCCAGGAGCTGACTACCGCATCGACAGAGCGCTCAATGAGGCTTGTGAGTCTGTCATCCAGACTGCCTGCAAACACATCCGCAACGGAGACCCCATGTGAGTCCTGTTCACTGTTCCTGATCCTGTTACACAGGCTGGTAGTTTCCTGTAGTACTGTGTACGACACATTTCGCCTAGCGTATGCTTCCATCCAGCCTGAGTGGAAACGGTTTTCCATTCGGCTGAGATGAAGAAGTTGCTGTATTGATAACAGCGAGTTTAGTTCAGATCTGTTACTCTTCTACAAACGTTGTTTCAGGTGATGTCACTGAAGGGACAAAAACTAGTAGCAGATGTAGTAATGAGGAACAAAACCTTCCTTAAATGAACACGTTTTCTACAGTTGTTTCACACAGGAGCTGTTTTAATTCCGTAGTATAATGGCACCAGCTGGAGAATTAGCTTCACCAGCTGTTTAGTGCTGTGAAAAAGTATTTGGCCCCTTCCTGATACTTTTTGCATATTTGTCTTTAAAATGGTTCAGATCCTCAAACTAATTTAATATTACACAAAGATAATCAGAGTAAAATGAACCGATGTGTCACCAATGCTGCAGGATCCTGTCGTGTCTGATGGAGCATCTGTACACTGAGAAGATGGTGGAGGACTGTGAACACAGACTGCTGGAGCTGCAGTACTTCATCGCCAGAGACTGGAAGTAAGTTGTGCTTACATTTATTCACCGGCTAATATATACAGACTCTATATAAGGTGAGTTGACTAATAAACACTTCAGGTCTAAAGTTATTGTTAAAAACAGATTGAGAAGAGTTACAGATGTTATCTAAATGGGTCAAATACATACTGATTGAGAGATCGGTGCATGGAAGATACCAGGTATTAGAAAGTTGATCCAGAATTAGCAGAATAATGTTGAAAATAGGTTGACAGTGTTTTTATTGTTTAGTTTATTATTATTACGGAGAATGATTCACTCTGTGGACCTGAGTGATTATGGTCCTTTTGTTGTACTTGATGTGTAGTAGAAGAAGAGTTTTTGTAATTAAAATGTATCATTCATCATTTTTACATTTGCATCAGCTGTCAGCATATGATGATGATGTGTCTGATGCAGCAGCTCCAGTCTGTTCATCAGTTCATTGTTCACTGTGTTGTTGCCAGGTTGGATCCCATCCTGTATAGGAAATGTCAGGGCGATGCCTCTCGCCTCTGCCACACTCACGGCTGGAATGAGACCAATGAAATGATGCCGCCTGGCACCATTTTCTCCTGCCTGTACCGCCACGCCTACCGCTCTGTGGAGCAGGGACGCAGGGTGAGTCTCTGCCAGTATCTCTGCAGGATTAAAGGAAGATGTTTGAGGTCATAGCTGAACCTTTTTCCCCCTCACCTACATTACAAAAAAGCATAATTCCCTCTTACTAGGAGCAGCGTCTCTATATACAGACAGTTTCTCTTTTTTACCCATTGACGTATACTGAGAGTCTTTGCTAGCCTCTGTTCTATTAGCATCAGTAGCTCGTAAACTCCTAACCAGAGGGTGTTCTTGTAGCTCCCCAGTGGGGACTCTGAAGCAGAAAACCACGGTTTCACTGTGAGTATGTGCTGCTGCTGTCAAATTGATTTTAATCACAGGAAGCTGGACACAACTGTCATGATGACTGGTGGTTTGTAGGGGAACTGATTGTGTTTGGTCATTCTTATGTGGAACTGGTGCATGTGGAGGCTGATTTTTACATTACTGAACTGTGATGTGAAGAATCAACATAATTTAAATTTTGGAAAACAATTGTGTGATTACGCAGATTAATTAACTGCGGCTTCTTAAATCAGCGGTGTTTCATGTGTGAGCTGTTCTTAGTGATATTCCTCAACTATATATCGTTTCCTCCTTTACTGCTGTAGGTTAATCGTTCTTTTTTGTCTACTGTCTGCTGTATATATGAATATATATATAGTTTTTCAGTGTAATTAAATGCTGTGTTTCTGTGTTAAGGCCTGGCAACAGCATTTTTAAAGTCTCACAGTTAACACGTTATCTTACAGGTTTGGCATAAATATGTACAAATTAAAAACAAGATTTGTGCTGTTGACCAGTAGCAGACTGTCCCAACAGTTCTTGACATGTATCCAGATCCCAAGCATTCTGAGTTGCACTTGTCTGTTACAGAGCTGTTGTGACTGTGCTGCAATAGTTCACAAACTCTTTCTGCGAAGATTTTAGAACACATTTAACAAACACGAGTGCACATTCTGCTGTGACTCGGCCTTTATTCAGAAAGGATGAATTCAGCCATAAATTGGTGATTTAAATAAAACCTCTGCAGTGAAGAATCAGTTTAAGGCCTCTCAGAACAATACAAGTGAGACCTTTCTCTGGTCTTGTCTAACTGCACGTGGTGCTCGTCCTCCTGCAGCTTTCCAGGGACTGTAAGGTGGAGGTCCAGAGGATTCTGCACCAGAGGGCACTGGACGTGAAGCTGGACCCCGAGCTGCAGAGGCGCTGTATGACCGACCTGGGGAAGTGGTGCAGTGAGAAGACGGAGGCCGGACAGGAGCTGGAGTGTCTGCAGGACCACCTGGAGGATCTGGTGCCTGACTGCAGAGAAGTGGTGGGAAATCTGACGGAGCTGGAGTCAGAGGTATCTGCTACACCTGCTGCTGGTGTTTCCTAAAATACTCTCAGGGCATCATCAGCTAAAGGAGAATATTCCCGGTGATGTAAAGTGTAAAAAGCCCTTCATTAAAGAGTGAATGCTGCAGTGTTCATTTAGACTCAATCTGAACTTAGTTTTCATGCAGATGTAACATTTCTGCCTCCATCTGTCTGTTGGAGCAACAGTCACTTTTTAACATGAATGATGCTTCATTCAGACTGACAGGAGAGAGAGACCTCTGTACGTTTATTAGTTTCAGTCAGATTTTAATTTGATTCGTTAGTTTTAGTCACAAAGTTATTGTACACGTGTTAACTTCACGTATATTAGCTAGTTAGTTAATTGTACAGTACATGTAGATAGTATAGACATGCAAAAGGAGTGAGTGATTGTCCCGTTTCTATCTTTAATCAACAATGAATAAACAAGAATATACGTATATATGATCATAAACTGTGCTGCCACACTCAGGCTGAACTAAGTGACGGTGAGTGGAAAGTACAGACGGGATCATTCTGCATTTTTGCAGCTATTTTAATAATTGTTTGGAGCATTTCTGACTGTGTGTGCAGTGACACGTGCAGGTTAAACACTGCTGACAGATCAGATCTTATTTTAGCTCTGTTTTCTCCTCAGGATATTCAGATTGAAGCGCTGCTGATGAGAGCCTGTGACCCTGTCATCCAGGCCCATTGCCATGTAAGTCTACACCGAGATCCTCACCCAAATCCGCTTTGACTTGTTGGAGGAAATTTTGCCTTAAAGACCTTTTTGCATATTTGTCACTTAAATAACTCAGATGAGTTAGATGAGCATGATATGAAGTGTTTATACCACGGTGAACTTCCCTTTAATTTCTCTGCTTGTAATAGAATCGGAGAGGGGTTATGGAGGTAAATGTTATGTTACCTGATTCTTGCATTAGTGTGATGAAGTACTTTGGTTAATCAGGTATTTTATTCACTGGACTCGACCAGAAACAAACGTTCTTGTCTTATTTTGTACACAAATAGTTTTTGTCTCCACATCAAGAATCAGTCCAGCAAATTGAAAGTTATCATGTTCTCTTTTCATGGATGATGTGATGTTGATATAAATGATTTGTCCGTCTGTCAGGAGGTAGCTGATAATCAGATCGACACCGGTGATCTGATGGAGTGTTTGGTTCAGAACAAACACCAGAAGGAGATGAACGAGAAGTGTGCGGTGGGAGTGACACACTTCCAGCTGGTGAGCAGACTGAGCACAATATGTTGTGATATTTTAGCTCGACAGAAACGCAAAAAATTTCGTTGGCCCTCACTTCTAGCTCTTCAGAAATCTGCTTTGATTGAAACGAGCCGCTGAGTTTGTTAGCGGTAAACAGCTGTCGTATCTCTGTCCTCAGATTCAGATCAAAGATTTCCGTTTCTCCTACAAGTTTAAGACGGCCTGCAAGGAAGACGTTCTCAAACTGTGTCCCAACATCAAGAAGAAGTAAGAGACGCACACACAGTTGGTGTGAATCTGTCGTTCTTCTCTGCAGCACAGAGCGCAAATCCACTTCACTCAATACGCAACAACATAATTAAAGTCGGCGTCCGGTCTGTGTACCAGCTTTCATACGTTCATCTTCTCCATATGTCACTGTTCCCAAATGTCAACATTTTGTTTCCATTCTCACATTTTTCAGGTGCTTTTGTAAATGATAACTGCTTGGTTCACTTTCCCCAAATTCCTCCTGAGGTTTTCAGCTGTAAGTGTTCCAGAGGAAAAGCTGGAGGCTAAATTATAACGTCAGCTGCCAGCAGCATTTTTCCATCCAGCAGTCCAACAAATACCAAGCAAAGTTTTAAAAAGTGTCCAATCATGTGGACGAGGATATTTCTAAAACTAAATCTGTAGAAACAGATTCAGCAGCTGGTTGATTTAGGTTTTATATTTTATTCTGTGTCAAAGATGAAGATGTAGAGACGTCTTATAGAGTAGTAGTATTAAACCTACTATTATTAATCATCAATGAGTGGAAAGAACTGAAGCCTGTGAATCATCTGCTCTGTTTTGCTGTGAAATTCAGTTTTAAATCTCAACACAGACGGTGAAATCCTAGTCCAGTAATATTTAATCAGGCTCACTGCTGTTTATATCCCGTAATTTGGCTGCAGCCTTGTGGGAGAAAAGCTGAGTCAGAAATTAACTTCTTCACTCACTGGCCAAAGATTTTTTTTTTATTTTTTTAACCAGCCAATATAATAATTTTCCATTTATCTCACACTGATTTATCCCTGTTTCATTGAGATATTAAAGTATGTTGAAAACAGAACTGTATAATAAATATATATGTTGATTTGTCTGTTTTTTCTGTTTGGGGTCGTTTGGTCAAAAAGGTCACAAGAGGAACCCGTTTCTGTGTTGTTTTGTTTTTATTCTACAACTGATCCACACACAGACTTTCACCATCTGCAGAGAAATAATCATATTCTGGGGATGTGACCCCTTCTCTCTGTCGTTCAGGGTGGATGTGGTGATCTGTCTCAGCACCACAGTGAGAAATGACACGCTGCAGGACGCCAAGGAGCAGCGAGTGTCCGTCAAATGTCGTAAACAGCTGCGTGTGGAGGAGGTGGAGATGGTACGTCTTTCTCTCTCGATACACAGTTTAAAAGTTGTCTCTTTTCTTTGTGCCCGTGTTTTCTCTACATCCGTTAAATTCTGTCCAAATCTCTGCAGTCGGAGGACATCCGCCTGGACCCGGAGCTGTACGACTCCTGTAAGCAGGACATCAGCAGATTGTGTCCCAACGTGGCTTATGGCAACGCACAGGTCAGCAGCTTCACACACACTCTTCCATCTTTGTGTAAAGCTCACTTATACATCATTAAGCATCAATACTAAGAGGAGAGTGTTGCATTAAAGGTCAAATGCTGAAAATTTCTTATAAAGGACAAACCTGAGATGATGAAGTGTGTGTGTGTGCACATCAACCAGCAGGTGGCAGCATTACAATAAAGATCAGCTTCATCTTAGAATAGGATCTAGACATTTTACTTCACTCATTTTTAATTAGATGGGTTTTAATGAGTGTTTGTATTTGATGATGTATTGGTTATAATATTCTGGGAACATGTTGAAAATGTTCTCACCTTGGATTTTCTGTCATATATAAATAAGTAATGTGACTTCACTATTATGCCACAGGGAAAACACAACACTGTGTAAATCCCTCCTGGCCATAAAAGGTGAAAAATAAATTTAGGAAAAGGTCAAATATATCGAGCTAAATGAAGCATCAGCATCGTGCCATTATTTCTATTGAGTAACTCACAGACTCAAAGAGAGTCAGACTCAAACTCTGTTTGTTAGTTATCGTGTTCTCTGTCTCTTTCTCTGCAGGTTATCGAGTGTCTGAAGGAGAACAAGCGCTTCCTGAATCCACGTTGCCACCAGCGGATATTCAAGCTGCAGGAGGTGGAGATGGCCGAGCCTGAACTGGACTACCAGCTGATGAGAGTCTGCAAGCACATGATCAAGGTAAAACCAGGAAAACCATCATCAGATATTCGGAGAAGAGCTTTTTGAAACTTTCAAACAAGGGAGGAGGGATTTGTGTGTAACAGGTGTTCAACGTGTGTTTCAGCGTTTCTGTACGGACTCGGAGGGGAAAAACGTTCTTCAGTGTCTGAAACAGAACAAGAACAGTGAGCTCATGGATCCCAAATGCAAACAGATGATCACCAAGAGGCAGATCACCCAGAACACAGGTACATAGACGAACGTCACACGTGCACACGTCTACAATACCTCAGCACTTATCACACCGTGTGTGTTTCTCCAGACTACAGGCTCAACCCAGTGCTGAGGAAAGCCTGCAAAGCAGACATCCCAAAGTTCTGTCAGTCCATCCTGAACAAGGCGACAGCCGAAACCGAGCTTGAGGGTCAGGTCGTCTCCTGCCTCAAACTCAAATACGCAGACCAGGTCAGTCACCTGACTTTAAAAAACACACAACAGCTAATTAACATGCACGTTCTCCACTAACTGGACGAGAGTGTGAATCACAGTTACAGTAGGTGTAAAAAATAAATTAAAATAAAACTCATGTGTTTGTGTGTTTTGTGACAGCGTTTGTCTCCAGACTGTGAGGACCAGATCCGGGTCATCCTGCAGGAGTCTGCGCTGGACTACAGGCTGGACCCTCAGCTACAGTTACACTGCACACAGGAGGTTCACACACTCGTTTTGTTAAAAATGAAGTGAAGGAAATCTGGTTTGTGACCAGATGTTAAACACAAGCCGATGCAAATATTGAAAGTTTATCGTGAGCAGGTTCAGCTGCTCTGATACTGATTGTGTGTGTTTGTGTTCAGATTGCTCAGCTGTGTCCGGAGGAGGCAGCAGCTCAGGAGCAGACGGGGCAGGTGGAGGAGTGTCTGAAAGTCAACCTGCTGAAGATCAAACAGGAACAATGTAAGAAGGTAAACTACCTCACTGCTGCCTTCACTGACCACTGTAAACGCCAGCGTCATCCCATTAAAATGACCACACTTTGCACAATCGCATCAATTACATGTTCTTTCTTTCTTCCTTCTGCCTCCTCTCTATTCTGTCCCCCATCTTTCCCCCTCCTTCACCTCTCCTTCCTCTTCTTCTCCATCTGCAGGAGGTGTTGAATATTTTGAAGGAGAGTAAGGCAGACATCTTCGTTGACCCCGTCCTCCACACTGCCTGCGCTCTGGACATCAAACACCACTGTGCCGCCATCCCACCTGGCAGGGGGCGCCGTGAGTCCACAAACACGCACCTTAGCTGTGATCAGAAAATCACAAATATCCACATTTGTATTATTTTATTTATTTAATTTCCTGAGATGGTTCTATCTGACCTACAGTATTTAAACTGCAGCAGATTGATTTTCTATAACTTGGAGATTTTCTATATTGTAGTAAAACAGAATTACTGAAGCTTCATTTAAATACATAGTCATACTGTGCATACATTGTTTTTCAATTGTGACCAATGTACAAAAGGAAAAATCATTTTCAAACACTATATATAAAATGTAATAAATAGAATTGTGATTAAAATACATTCTTCTTCTTCTCAGAGATGTCATGCCTGATGGAAGCGCTGCAGGACAAACGTGTTCGTCTGCAGCCAGAGTGCAAAAAGAGACTTCAGGATCGCATCGACATGTGGAGCTACGCTGCCAAGGTACAGTGCTCCTCAGCGTTTTCACCCTGTCACTGAAATCCACCAAACACTGTGAAAACACGGCTGGTGGTGATGTGGCAGACACACACTGAACCCATCACACCACAGAACCAACACAAACAGGATCTTCAGTCTGTGCAGGACAGCTATCTGTCATCCTGTAAGGGAGTAAATCCTGCATGTTAGTGTGACTAGAAACAAATTGTGTCTGTTTGTCTGATAGTTTAATGCAAAATGCAGAAAATTGTATATGAAATGAGATTTGAAACTAAATCAGTTTAAACTAGCTCTGTACTCAGATGTCATTTTAAAATCCTCAGGTGGCTCCAGCTGAGGGTTTTTCAGACCTGGCCATGCAGGTGATGACCTCACCATCCAAGAACTACATCCTCACTGTGATTGGTACAGGTGTGGCGGTCCTCTTCGTGATGGGGCTGCTTTGCGGCAGATTCACCAAACGTGTCACTCAGGAGCTGAAGGACAGGTAAACCACGCCTATCCCTGGGTCAGGACACACCTACAGGAAAAATGGCCTCTACTGAAAAAGACCTTCACCTTATTTGCCCCAAAGGCCCCCCCCCTGCCCCGGACGCTCCACCTGCCCTCCGAACTTGCCACTTTAGTTATTTTTGCCCCAATTAAGCGCTCCTCACTTTAAAAAAATTTTTTTTTGCTTACTCTTTCATTGATGGAATGACATTACCCATAAACCTGCAGGTGAAAGTGGACGTGACTCACCTGTCGCCTCTGCCTGAGCCCCACCCACTCTCCAAAAGGCCACACCCACCACCGCGTCTTCTTCTTTGGCATCAGGTCCTCCTGTAGACCTACCTGATTTAGATGCAGTATTATTTCCGCTTGTTTTTCCATCCTCCCCTTGCTGTGGTGGGGGAGTGGAGTGGGAAGGGAGAGGGAGGAAGGGAGGGCAAGGAGAGGAAGTGTTGGGGGTTTTAAGGGTATGGAGTCAGAGGTCATTGAGGGGTAAGGGAAGCGAAAGGAATCGTAAAACGTGTAAATGTGTAGAAAGTGAGAAGGGGAAAAGCTCATGTATAGAGCAGTTTAATGACTCCAGTATTTTAATGATTAGCGTGTGTGTGTGTGTGTGTGTGTGTGTGGTTGTGTGTGTGTGGTTGTGTGTCTGTGTGTGTGTGTGTGTGTGGTGGTGTGTGTGTGTGTGTGTGTGTGTGTGTGTGTGTGTGTTGCAGACTGTCTTTCTACCCCATATTCTTCTAGTTCGTCCTCCTGCTTAAAGGTTTTTTGTGGGTTGTTTGGCTCTTTTTTTTTTTTTTTTGATGTGTGTTACATTTTGTCGCCATGGGACTGCCAGGCAGGCGGTGCCAACCAGCCGGACCTCCACTGAGCCATAGATGACATGAGAAGGGGGTAGAGGCAGCTCGCTCGAAGCTCTTCCCTCTGCAGGATTACTTGTGGTTATTTTTCTTAAGTGGCAGATCTGGCAACCTCAGCTCTCCTCTAACTCCAAACCAGTGCCACAAACACACTGGTTTCACTGTTGCAGCAGCCGTTTGTGTGGCGTCATGCTTGGACTGGTTTCTGTCGCACAATGGTGTCCGAAGGCGCAATCGTAGTCCGAACCCGGTCTGTCGGGGTCTGTGAAGTGGCTTGTGTTATTTGTCAGTGATGAACTTGCAGAGTGGCTGTAGGTTTTGTGCTGGTTGGTACAAAAAAGGCAATGCAGGAAAAAAACAGAAAAAGATTAGAGATGTGAACATTTTTGTGTAAAGATACTGGAATCATTGCACATTTACTTTCTTTTTTTTATATCTACAAATATATATATTGTTTTGTCATAGCCTTATTTATTTGTTTACTAATGATCAAAGTTTTTTCTATCATTTGAATGTTCTCTAGTTGCCTTTTCTCCAGCGAGCAAGCGTCCCCTCCTTCCTGCAGGGGGGAGGTTGCAGGCAGTGAAGGTTCAGCATCCTCCAGGCATCGACCTGCTACTGCAGAAGCTCGCTGAATATTTTTCTTGCAGGGCAGTGAACGCCTCTTCGGTAGTGAGGGATGGTGAAGAAATGTTAGTGAATCTGTTCATGAAAACGTTTTCTTCAGTTCAGGAAGTTACGAGCTTGGTGACGTTGTGATCGTCTTTACGTGGTGACACTTTGGAGGTGACCACTGACGACCTCTGGTTGGTGTCAGAGCTGTGGCTCAAACGGCCCCTGAAGATGATTAACAACTGCAGATCATCTCTTTATTATGCGCCTGCTGCTGAGCTTTAAAAAGCCTCTGATCAGTTGTTAATGTTAATAGACCAACAACCTGCAGTTCAGTGCCGGAGGAAAGAGGTTTTATTGTCGAGCTTTTTGGTCTCGCTTTAACGACAGAACATCCTGTTCGAGAACAGTTCTGTGCGTCCGAGTGTCTTCGCCCGCTGTAAAAACACTAAATGAGAATCTGTCCTCCCCCAGTTGGAGCTGTCGTGTACATGTGTACTGTACAAACTGTAAACTACACTCCGTGCAGTCCGCCTGTTCCATTTCTTTTTCCCGACACGTTGAAGCTCAGTTCGGTGAGTGCTGCCCTTCCTGCTTGTAAATGAGACATTCTGATTCGTCAAACTGCCTTCGCTTTTTCCCCCTCATCTGACATCATTTTTATCAAAGCGTGCCTACTCGCCGTCCCACTGAGGGATCTTGCTGTACAGAACATCCCAGAACCCCCTGCAGCACCCAGCAGAGGAGCACATGGGCGTGTGAGAGTGTGTGTGTGTGTGTGTGTGTGTGTGTGTGTGTGTTGCATGACGTCTCTGTGTTGGTGTGTGTGTGTGTGTTGCCCACAGACTTCAGACCATGAGTGTCTGCAGGATGATCTCTGGTCTGTCCCTCGTTGTCCCAAGCGATGATGACTAGAATATTTTAAGGTTGTGATGATGAAGATCTTTTTGTAAACAGTTTTGTGTCTGAATCTATGGAGCTCGTGATCATCGGATTATTTTCCCCCTGTCCACTTTTCTCTTCGATTCCTTTTTGTTCTGTACAGATGCACATTGAACAGTTTGTTAATAATAATAAAGTCTGCAAGGTTTCTATCCTGCTGTCCCGTCTCTTTCATAAGCCTCAACACAGAAATCTGCTGATGCTGTACAAACAAACCTAATTTAAGAAGAGTTGTGTGCATTAATCCATGACATACATGTCAGTGAGTCCTACAGTTAAACTGGGCGACGTGTTCCTTTATTACCATGAAAACACCTTTAACTCCCTCATTCTTCGTCCTGCCTTTACAGAGCTGCTAAACTTTCCAGATTGTTTTTTCATTTTATTGCCTTCATTTTTGTTAAATAGTGAAAAAAGTTATGTTTCTGTCTGAGGCTGTACACATACATTTAAACAAAGACCTGCTGCGATCAGATGGGTTTTATGATTTAAAAGACGGAGTCCTGACTTTAAAACCTGACTGTGATAACGTGACTTCCTGTCGATTAATGCTGCTTTAAACTGATTTCTACAAGTAACCAACACAAGACTGTGACACCAGAACCTCTGATGACTGCAGATTTAGTTAGAATATTTTTCATGTTGTTCTGACGTGAACCGAAACCACCAGCTGCAGGAAGAAACTCTAAAACAATGGTGGTGTAATGTGTGATTTATAGTTAACTGACTCCAACGTGTAAATCCAGAGAAGCGTCCAGTAATTAATTCTGAGGAAGCATCTACAGCGAGTTAGACAATGAGCGACTGGATTTATTCATGTTTCCATTGTTGTCTCATTACATGAAAGTTTCCATAGTTAGACATGTTTGTAGATGATGATGATGATGAAGTCTTACTCTAATTGTTTGCATGTTTTTTCCCTTAAGACTAAAAGAATGTGGAGTTCTCGTCCAGTAATCTACGGCTGTGCCTGAATTGGAGGACGACTTCAGTGTTTGTTTTTTATGTTTTCAGAGTACATGCTCAGAAAAACACAAGTTTAATTGTTCTTTTAATTAAAAGAACAATTAAACTTGACTAGAACAATTTTAATCCTTTAATTGTTCTAGTCAAGTAAAAGTACTCCACAAGGAACCAGAGTATTTTAAAGTGTAGAGTTTGATGCTGGTGAAAACATAAAAGATTAGTTTGATGAATTCAGATTAAACTGCGTTGTTAGCCTGATCCTGCAAAAAGAAACTAGTAACTAACGATGTTAAAATGAATATAGGAGTAAAAGTAACATTTCATATTATGTCACTTATACTGTATCTGAGGTGAAGCTGTCGGATGAATGTAGTGGAATAAAAACGTACAGTATTTCATCAAAGTAACATAAGACGGGAAGTGCTCTTCAAAGTACTCTTCATCACTGTGTGTAGTCTACAAATCCTCACGCGGCTGTGAACAGACCTGACCTCACACTGTGGGTCGTGGAACCATACGTGTGTGTGTGTGAGAACGTGTCTGCAGACATGCAGTGTAAATATGTACCACTGCATGTCAGCGTGTGTTGTCTGGTTCCGCGTGTGTGTTCTGTCTGGACTGTGGAGTCTACAGGCCGTCTGACAGATCCATGTTAAATTCTTCAACCTGTCGGACCAAAACATGTCGAGCTCGCAGCTTCAGTTCACGGCTTCAGTGTCTCAAAACATCCAAACATACCTTTCAGGAGGTTTTACAGACGGCCTGAACACGACACCATGTTGGGTAAATATGTTTATTCTGTCATTTTAGCATAAACACAAAACAGTAACAGAGTTTTACTTTAGACAAAAAACTAAAAAGACAAACAGTCTCACGTGATGTATTTAAACTGAAAGAGACACAAAATGAGCTCAGACCACGTCGTCTGTCGTCATTTCTCCATGACGTAGTTCAGGTTTGAATGTCCGCCGCTGTTTAGTGCGTCTTTGTGGTCGTTTGGCATCATTGCAAAGTGTCTTTGAGGACACATTACATTTGTTTGTGGATGCTTGTGGACATTTGTCTGTCTCTGCTCATTTTATGTCTCTTTGTGGTTGTTTTGCATAATGTTGTGTCTCCTGGGGGCCATTTCGTCTCCTTGTGATTGTTTACTGTGTTATTTTGGTTGTTTTGTGTCTAGCATATTGTGCAGACGGCCTCCTGGGTGTGAGTCCAGCCCAGAGACCGTTAAGGTACTTTAAAACCCTCACTCACTGTGAATCAACTCATGTTCTCTGTAAATAAATGTTCATAAATCTCCTTAGAAATCATAGAAACATCAACTACCGCAGAACTTGGCTGAGGATCACATGGTGGTGGCTCTCTGGACACCCATGGATTCACTGCAGACAGGAACTGCTAAAAGAATCAAAGCTCTTAGACATAAATGTGACTATAACAACAAAAAAAACAAACCCACACACTCTGTGTTACGGGAACTTGGACTCCTGTCAGTTACCTGTGTGTTTCAGTAGGTCCAGATTCTAAAGCTAAAGAAAACAACTTTTAAATAGTTAGTGACTGAGATTATTAACTGAATAAACCTTCCGTTGGGTTAAACTTGAGCTTTATGTACATACAGAGTTTTACGAAAGACGTTTGACACATACAGTAAAACTACAAATAGCACTAAAAGCTCTCAGTGGTTTGACACCCTCCACCCATCAACCCCACAAAGAGCCGCAGGGGTTTTTCTTCAGTGACGTTCATTTTGTCACAGCATTTTAATATCAGTTCCTCAGAGTATAAGCAAATGTTTCTGAGCTCTGTGCCTTTTACTGGTGGTAGTTTCTGCGTGCTCTTTTTTTGAAGGACAATACACACCAATTACATCCTGGGCTACCCCACCACCATGAATAATTAAAAAAATAATATTAGATTTATATCAGAAAAACCTTCTTTATCCAAAGTGACATTACTTTAAAGTCTAACTGGGATTTTTTCGTTTCGAGATCAGGTCGGAACGTGTTTTTAACTTTGTTAAAATTACTGACAAAGATCCACAGATTCATGAATTAGGGGTTACTAGTACTGTTACTAGTACTGTTACTAGTACTGTTACTAGTACTGTTACTAGTACTGTTACTAGTGGTACTTCAGGTGCATTTTAGACTTTTATTTAAATAATATATCTGAACGTAATAAGACGATCTATGAGCTGTTGTGGTGTTGTTGAGTTTGTCAAGTGAAATCTAAATAGAATGAATAATAAATGGTAGATCTCTTCCCTGTTCCTCTGCAGGTTCTTGTTGCTCATAGAATCCTGATCCTGATCTGGTTCCTGCTTCTATCGTCTGCCGCCATTATTGAAATTTCTTTGCACTTGCCATTCAGACCGACTATTACTTAACCCACCTCCTCCCAGTCGCCTCCATCACCTCCGTAACGTTCAGAGACACCACCCAACAGAGTGTTGACTCTGCTGGATCCTGTCCTACCTCCTCCCTGATGGAGTCAAATCACCAAACAATCACTTAACTTGCTGTTGGTCTCTCCTCACTGAACCTGACAGAGGACCAGAGCAGAGGAAACATCTCTGTCTCACTTTAGTTTCCCAGTTGGACTTTAATTGGACTTTTCCCTCTCAGTGTAAATTAGTATAAAAAATTAGCACCAAATCCTGGTAAACCCTGATGATTGTTATGACCCTGCCAGTCCTCCCTCTAAAACTCATGGGGGGAGACGAACAGCGTGACCTTGGTGAGGTAGCGGCCCAGCAGGATGTTGTTCTCCAGCTCGCTCATCTCCACCTCGGCCTCCAGGGCAGCAGGACCTTTGATGGGTGTCACCAGGAGCAGGGTGCCCGTCTGTCGGCCTGACCTCTGCACGCTGAAGTGGCCCCGTCCGCGACCTCCCGCCAGGCCGAAACGCAGGGTGTCGCCCAGCACACGGGCCGCCGACACCCGGAAGAGGACACGTGGGGCGGACATGTTGGACACCACGGACAGGAAGTGGAAGGAGATGGAGTTTGGTGCCTGAGTGCACGCCTCGTCTCCCTGGAGGCACGGGTTCCTCTCACAGCGCCTGCAGTGGAGAACACACATCTCAGAGCAGGGGACACAAACTTTAAACGTTTCAGGGAGACACAGAAATCTATGCGACTATTTTAATGACTGATTCATCATTTCAAACAACTCATCGCAGAAACGTTTACACAGTCTCATCTTTAATTTCTTTATCTGTGGTAGGTCAGATTCAGAGATGACGTCATTGGAATAATCTCCATCAGGTGGAGGAGTGAAGCCCCCCAGGTCGTTAGCAGAGCAGCATCGTGGGACGCTGGTGTGGTTGGGTGGATGTTTGTGGAGTTCTCTTGATTTCTCCTTCCTCTTTGTCTCTTAACAAAGGCTGGTTTCCGTCTTTGAATCATTGCGGTCGTCCTGGTCGTTGTTTACTTTCAGAAAATACGACATGAAATCCCAGTTGATCAAAACCTCCCTTAAATTACACAGTGACCACATATTCAGCCACAGTACAAGTACACAAACAGTACACTCAGTACTCCCTAATACTCAAAAAAGAACTCCACTATGAGAAGAAACATGACTTGAAGCAATTTGCAAATTTCCCACTTGTGGGACTAATAAAGGATTATCTTATCTAATTAATGCAAACTCTAAAAAGTGTGAGTGTTTTCTCTGGGCGTCGATCTGACGGAGTTACTGATGGAACCTGGTAGCTCAATGGGTCAGACTGGGATGCAGAGGATCGCAGCTCCTAGCCCACCCCCCACCAGGTGTGTCCCTGAGCCAGACACTTCGCGCTAGCTCCCTGTAAGTCGCTTTGGATAAAAGCGTCTGCAAAGTAAAGTAAAGGAACCTGATGCTGTTTATAACTAAATAAAGTTTCTGCACAAAAAAAAGCCTTTGTTATCATTTGTCTTCAATGTTAATCAGCATTTTGTGTCACTTCTGTGTTAAAGATTTGATCTTCAGTAAAACCCAAACGGTACAAATGACCTGAATCTAAACCTCACCCCCCCTCCCTGGAGAGTCCTTCCTGAACGATACCATCATGATTCAGCTGTAGGAATAAATCCAACCTCTACAACCACTAAACACGCTCAGCTCCCGCCCGCTGACGTTTCACACCTCTCCACCGATCAGCTGAGCGGAGCCTGGAAACCCAGCGGGGGCGTCTGAAACCAAAACCTCAGGCGACTCACAGCCCAGTTACTGTCAGAGGAGGACGTTAAGTGACGGGTGGAGAAAGGAAGTGGGCGACATGGAGCTGAAACTCATTGTTTCCAAGTCGTGGTCCCTGTCATTTACATTTCATCCGAGTCTTTGTCTTTTGGGGTTAGAGGTTTCTGGTTGCATTCTTCTCCATCTCTCGCTCTCCACTTGCTTTGTTTGCACTTCAGTTGTTTATATGATTCCACTGTAGTGTGTTAAAAGTCTGTTAATTAACCAGCAAACACGAGAGTTGAAGGAATCATAGACACAAATGCTTGTAATGAAAAATCCATCTCTGGAACAAGCCAACAGTTTGATATCTTTAGGTAAAGACGACAACTCTTTGAAGAATAAGATGTTTTTAAATGAATATTCAGGCCAAATGTCTCAACGTGATGAAGAACAGTCGCTCAGTCTAACAACAGTACAGCATCATGACGGTGCTCAGTCAAAGCATCCACGTAAAGTTTGTGTGTGATCTTACGTTGGTGACGTCTTGATGTACGTGGCGTTTTTCATTTGAGGACACTCCACCGTCACACACTGGAAACCTCCGTTGGTGTTGACGCACATCTGGTTCACTGTGCAGTTGTGCATCCGGTTTTCACACTCGTTGATGTCTGGGGGGGGGAAAAAACGACCACAGAGAGTCACCACCACAGTGAGTCCAAACCTCTCCAAATATTCCCCCTTAACTGACAGGATGACCTTTGAACTCTGACCTGTGCAGCTGCGGCCGTCTCTGGTGAGGTCGTACCCGTCCGGACAGAAGCAGTGGAAGCTGCCGGGAGTGTTGATGCACTGATGGATGCAGAGACGACCGGGCTGGCCGAGAGGAAACAGGCGACACTCATCGATATCTGAAACACACACAGAAGAGTCAGAGGTCCAAGTTCTACAGATCCATGGTTTAAATGAACATATCTCCAGTTTTACCTGTGCAGATGTTGTTGTCACGGCCTGAGATGGTGAAACCCACGTCACAGGTGCAGCGGGTGGAGCCCAGGAAGTGAGTGCAGTGAGAGGGTCGGATGGAGGCAGTGGGAGAGGACGTTGTTGGTAATGAGGAGGAGAGGGTAGAAGGTGAAGAGGCGGAGGAGGAGGAGAGGGTAGAAGGTGAAGAGGCTGAGGAGGAGAAAGAGGAGGAGGAGGAGGAGGAGGATGCTAACAGGGCAGCAGAGGCAGGGATGGATGAGGAAGAGGAAGAGGAGGGAGCAGCGGGAGTGAAGGAGGCCAGGGAGTTGTCTGTGCTGTTGAAGCCTGAAAAGAAAAAAACTAAAATTCAGAGCAAACAAAACTGGAGCTGCTGCACAGTATCCGCTCGTGTGTCTGACTTACGCCTGCACATCGGCTGCTGACCGCTCCACTTCAGAGACTCCAGACACACACGGGTCCGCGGACCAATCAGCTCATAGCCAGGTTTGCACAGGAAGTGGATCTCGTGTCCAACGCCAAACACCCTGCCCAGTCTGCGACCGTGAGCGGGGGCCTCCGGTTTGGAGCAGGATGCTGGGGAGCAGACGGGGGGAAAATATAAGACATTTACCTTCTGAGTTAATGTTCTGCTGATCTTCTGCTGATCTTCGTGTTTCATAGAGTGTAGCCGGGAGGTAAATCTGCTGGAATATAATCTTCTCTCAACTCTTTCAGTCAGTTTAAATTAGTTTTAATTTGCAAATGTAACCTTGGTTCGTATTTCGTATATTATCTAAAGAGTTCAGAAGTGTGCTGCCAGAGGTTTACTATGCCGTAACAAATGTTGGTCACATGGTGGCAGCATTGAGTAAGAAATGGTTATTCTGCCAAGACACAGCCAGCTGCATGCTGGATATTTCTTCCTGTTTTAGTGTATAATCACTAGTGATAAAATTATTGGTAAATAGACTCACAGACACACTGTTAAAGTGTTCAGTCATACGCACTTTTGTGCGTATGACTGAACACTTTAACAACGTGATGTTCATCCACATGCTGCTGATGGCTGTGTTGTTTAGCAAAGTTCTTGTGCATAAAACATTAGAGTTACAGGACTTTAATTGACTTGCTGAGTTGTCCACTAATTTTTCTGGTGTCCAGTTGAAACAATCTATGCTTCTACGACACTGTGGTTATCTGATCACGTTATCTTTTTTTTTCTTCACAGGTTCCTGAGATGCTCTGAGTCGAAGAAAGTCCATCTCTTCCGGCCTCTGTGAGTGTAGTTCCTCACCGTTCTTGCCGGCATTATAAATTGCCATCGTACTGTTGTGCAGAGCACTAATCTTCTTCCTGAGGGACCGCAGACCCTGCTGGTATGACGCCTCATGCACCGCCAACATCTTCTCCACCTGTCGCAGCGAGTTCAGCAGATCGTGAGTGGACGGACAGTCCTGTAGAGGGGACACGGAAAGGTCAGGACAGAGGAACATCAGAGGCCAATAGAAATCGGCTCAGTTCTAGTTTGTGAACCAGTTCCATTCAGGAACAACACACATCCAGAACTAAACCAACACATTTCGACTGCAGAACCATTACATCTCACAGACCAGCAAAGCAGGCCTAAATAGAGTCTAAAACTCAAAGTCTAATTTCTCCAGATGACACTTTTCTGCCTATTTCTTCTCTTTTTGATAATCAGATTTTAGTTAAATTTTCGCCTCCTGATTAGAACTTTTGCTTTTTTTGTTTATTCATGAAACCAATGTCATCGCAGTTCCTGTTCCATTGTGATCCGTATGGCATGTTGCTAAATAAAGTTTTGGTGGAAATGCTCGTGTGTGTGTGTGTGTGTGTGTGTGTGTGTGTGTGTGTGTACACATAATGAAGTTTGGGTTTTTGGTGTTTTTGAGGCGTCTCTCTGCGGTTTGTTACAGGCACTGAGTCTTCGGTGGATAGGAAGGAGGGTGAAGTCGAGTTCAGCATGTTGTTCTGCAGCGAGTTAATCAGAATGAGCCACATTTCTGTTTTTTTTTTTAATTAAATGAAGAACTGCAGATAAAACTGTTCATGGAGATAATTTAACCTCAGCTTTCCAATGACTTGTGCTGCAGCAAATAATAAACCAGCAGCTACAGTAGCTGTTCAATTCAGTTTATGTATACAGACGCCAAATCACAACATATGTCATGTCAAAGCACTTCACAGAATATATATAAAGAATTAAACCAAACAACACTAAGGAGACAGTGGAGAGAAAATTTACAGTATAAACAAAATTTTGGTTTTAATTTGCTTATTTGAAGAGATTTGTGTCTAATACAGACAATAACAGTGAATTATAACAGATTAACTTTAAGTGTGAAATCATAAATGAAATTTCCATTGAACCCCATGACAAAGATCATATCTTATTCAGCATGAAAACAACCTCATTGGTCTGAATATCATAAATAAGAAATCTTAACTTTCATGGTAAAATTATACTTTAAAAGTCCAGAGGAGTCTTTGAAGGAGAAGCAGTGTTTTCTGTGTGACTGTGGACACGAGTTAGAAGTGACATGGTTCATTTAAAGGATTCTTGGAGCTCTGTAGAAGTGGAGCTGTCCACGTTATCTACAGAACTTTAGTTTGAAACAAGAAGAGAAAACACATTAGCCTAATTCTTACTGTCACCTGTTCTCACCTGAGCAGAGGAAACGGAGATGTGAAGAAAACACAGCATCAACGTGACGACTCCAGCAGCCATCACCCTGGACGAAACCTCCATCCTCATCCTGTCGTTCTGCTCTGTGCGTCTGCAGCTCCTCCACTGCTGCGCAGAAACTAAATCACCTCCTCTCCTCCTGCTTCTTTTCGAGGGCACTTGCCAGATTTCTGCTCTGCACACGCCCCCTCCACCACCTTCACCCCCCCCCCCCCTCACTCTGTTAGATATTCTGGGGAGCTGGAGGAGGAGGAGGAGGAGCAGCTCCCACATCTGGAACATGATTTCACTTTTTTGGATCCATCAGCCTCCCCAGAAATAGATTCACAAATTAGAAGGAGAAGTCAGCTGGCAGCGGCGTCTTTTAATCATCTCACTGCTTCAGGAATGTGACTCCTGCTCCAGTTACAGCAGCCGTAAACTCCCACTTTTTATTTAAACCCTAAACCTGCAGGATTGTAGGATCACGTCCTGTGGCTCCTAAATGACAGAGCAGTGACTGGTAGCCCCCTCCTACATTATCCCCCCCCTGCAGAAAAAGAGCTGCAGAGACCCTAAAAGACGCCTGCAGCTGCTGCAAGTCCAAACTTCAACTCAAATAAACTCAATCATGTATGTGGCATGATAATGGCAGAGTATGAACATACACTATAATCTCCTGTAACAATGTTCCAGCGCTCCTGTACATGGCTCCTTGAATTTCCTTAGAAGTTTGTGGATTTGAGTAAAGCAAATAAAACTTTACAACCGGTGGCTTTGGAATTTTGACTCTGCAAATTCCTCCAGCCAAGACCTCAGAATGTCACTGAAGTCAAGTGAGTTTCAAACTCTCGCACTTCTACTATGAAAGACACCGTCGTTTATTCCATTAAAGTCACAGACACACAGCTGTCCCTGAAAGTCCCTATGAAGAATCACTTTTTAAGAACGACAAACATAAGTAGACAAAGAAAGAACAACCTGAAGGTGCATCTGTAGGATCTTAATAAAGTCTTTCTGCCAGATTAATTATCTGAAGCATCATTTGTTGGTAAAATGCCTCTGTTCTCTTGGGCTTCTCTGTATGTTGTATATATTTACTTAGCTGTTAATATTTCTGTCTGCACATAGTTGGCAGGAACCGCTTCAGTGGCCTGTAGGTGGAAAACACAGCATGTCAGTAAGAGGTGCAGAACAACGGTGACTTTAAAGCTGTTAAAAACGTATTATTTATATATTTATTTAACACCCAGTAAAGTTTCAAAGTCATGGTGCATATGAGTAAAAATAAAGAACAATTAAAACATAAATTGCCTCCACCCGACCACAGGGACACAACAAAGCTACAGCAGCTGATCAGCTGAAGTAGATGGCGCATGAACAGTGCTGCCCCCCCCATAGAGGAGGAGCACACGGAGCCCACAGAAAACTACCCAGACATTATGAACTAAAACAGATTTGACCTTTCATTAACTTGATCCTCTGACTTTTTGTCTAGCACCATCATCACATGCTGTTCATTTATTTAGATCATCATCAGTCGCTTTATGTCGTGTCGTTAATCATTTTGGGTCTTTGTGGTTGCTCTGCATGTCTGTGTAGTAGTTTTATGTTATTTTGTGTCTGCTGTTTTCATCGCTGCACCGCTGTGAGTTCTTTGCACGTCTGTTCTTGTTTTGTGTGTCTTCGTGGTCGTTTGTCTGTGGATGGTGCCACATTCAAAAAATCAGGGAATCTCTTTCATGGAAATCCATCTAACAGTTGTTTGATCTGTTAAAAGCTGGATCAGTTGTGGACTGGTCGACTAACAGACATTAGCAGGGTGCAACACGATTAAACATGAATTTATAAATATGAAATTAATTTTAAAGGAATTAATTAAAAATAGATTTATGTGAATGAATGTGTGAGAGTTGTGCAGTGCTCCTGAGATCCACCAGGTGGTGCTACAGTCATTTCTTTTTTCACCTGTGCCTTGCAGAAAAGAAGTTTTTGTATTTTTCTAATAATGCAGCAGATGCTTGAGTCAGAATCACAGAAACGTTTCCTGAGCTGCATTGAGGTCACTAATTACAGTTTGAAGCTTGATTGCTGCATCATGAGGGTTCCCCGTTCTAATTCACAGACGTTTGTCTTTTCGGTCACAAACATACAGTTTACAGTGAAACGAGTTCTGTTGTTCATGTTTGTTTGAGTTTGTGTTGTCGTCCTGTTGTGTGCAGCACACAAACTGTAATCAGTTATCATCGCTGGTCTTTTAATGCAGGTGCTGGTGTTAGGTTAGGTAAAAGTTCAAAAAATAAAATTAGAACTACATTCTAATGCAATTCAAAAAACTTTCTAAGAATATTTTTAAATGACTGATAAAATATGTGCCGTAAGAGATAAACCGGTCCATGGTCTCCCTACACCTAACATGAAAACCGATAAATACATAATAAATAAGAAGGAATGTAAAAGTGTGGATTAGTGAGTTACTGACTTTAAACCTGTTTACTGACCCTGCAGCTCATGGATCAACCCTCATTGAAATGCATGCTGGGAGGCCGACTGCTGACGGAGGTTAACTCCAAGATAAATAACGAAGCCCAGGAGACGCTGCGGCTCTCCTCATCATTGTATCTTAATTAGATGGGACAGCTTTAATTAAAATGAAATCATTTAATGGATTTTATAATTAAAGCTGAGTTGGTGGCAGCTGGTTGGTCGGGGGCTGGCAGCACCACTTCTCCCTCTGACCACAGTCAAATTATAAAGAACTCTGTCAAAAGAGGCTAAATCCTGGAGATAAACCTCCAACCAAAAATCTCCATTAGTGTAGTGAAAGTTCTGTTGATAACAACCACAGGTAAAACAGATCCTGGCTATTTAAGATTATTTAAAGATTATTTATTAAACCTGAAAGAATTTTTAAAGGTTTGTTGAAGAAAATGCATTTAGCTGTCAAGTAGTAAAAAAATCTAATTCTAATCAATATTTACCTCTGAAATGAAAGTAAATGTAAAATAAAATGGGCAAAACATCTCAAAGTTATATCTAACTAAATATCTTTTCCAGCACCAGCTAAAGGTGGTGTTGTACTAAAAAACAACAATGACATCCAAAGGTTAACAAAAGGTTAACGACTCTCTACATTACGTAAGAGCTAATAATCATCATCATCTTCATCATCATAATAATTTCATATGTCTTTTCATATTTCATACTGTCTTCAGTATTAATGTGCAGTGTTGACAGAAGTAAAGTAAAACACTGACGGAGAAGGTGTGTCCAAACCTCTGACTGCTGGTATCAAAAGCCCTTTGTTTCACTTACAGTTTAACTGTCATCCACTAGGGGGCGTGACAGGACAAATCCTGAGGATCACCTGCTCGTTAGTAAAAGTGGATGTCGGAGCAGTGTTTCTGTCTTTCTTCTTCTTACTTTTCTGTTGATCCCTCTGTACCTGCTTTATCTCACCTGTTAAATCTCTGCTGTTCAGCCCACCCCTCCCCCTTCCTGTTTTATGCAGATAAATGAACTGCCCCCCCCCTTCCTTCCTCCACCCCTCTCCGTGGACTGTTAGATGGTACGAGCCGCTGCCACACTCAGCAGTCTCCCTTCTCTGTGTGTTAGTGAGGATTCAGTCTCTCTCACACACTGAGGCTTTATTCATCATCACCTCTTCTTCTTCTTCTTCTCCTCTAGTTATGACTCATTTCAGGAGTGACTGCCACCTAGACAGACGTAAGTACCATACACACCCCGACATCACAGACAGTGTAAGATGCTACAGAGACGTGCAGGTGTGTGTGTGTGTGTCTGTGTGTGTGTTACATGCATGTGTGGTTTTAAGTTTTGATCTAGTTTTTATTTTGTTCAACAGAAACCTGCAGGATGTTATTTTGTGTAACACTGCATGAGGAAAAGGTGTTGTTACCTGTTCAGATACAAAAAAGTGTGTGTGTGTGTGTGTGTGTGTTTCTGCTTTTGTGCCTTTTTTGGACCATGTTAAAAGTTTTGTAAAGTGAGGACTGGAGCTGGAGTTTTAGTCTCTCCACTGATGATCATCATTCATTTAAAATGAAAAGAGAGGACGGTGTGAAAGTAAACTCGTCAGTGCTGTCTGGAGGTAAAGCTGTGAGAACATTCTGAAACTGGCTTGTTAGAGCTAAACAGACACATATCAAAACCATCAGTATAACACATTACAGAAAAAGCCTGATAGATATTTACAATATTTGTGCAAGAGAAAATAATAGTTCAGTGATTCAAGGCTGTAATCAGAGCTGAGCCTGGTCCACAGAACCCAGGACATAAACATCATATTTCAGTGTACAGTAAATGAGAGAAGAGACACAGGGCAGGTGTGTTGTTGTTTACATCACAGTGTAGAGCTCAGTGATTTAATGGTTGATGATTAATCAGCAGATTGATCAGTGAGGATTAGTTGAGGATGTGGATTGAGATGGATGAGGATTTGTCTGAACATTAAACCTTGCAGCGTAGTTTTAGGATTAAGACTAGGAGACTCGTTCAGGGCCGACATAGGTAAGTGAAAAGGTTTGTGTGTCATTTAAACATAACATATAATCATGTATGAATGAAAAAATATAAAATAATATGAAAACAATGATGGCAACAGGAAATTATGTAATTTAAAGGAGGAAAACATGTTTTATTCACATTGTATTGGATGGATGGATAAGGCATACATGACTCTGGGGAGTGTCAGTTTCAGATGGCGCTCAGCTCCTTCACTCGATGAAAACGGTCTTAACCATGACTTGTTATTGTGAGTCAAGTTCAAGGTTCTGTTAACTCAGCCATAAAATCGTTGAAATGTCAGCGCTCACGTCCTCGTCGTCCTCGCTCACAGATGAGAATCACGGGTTTCTAAAAGTGGCCTGAATGTGACTGCTGTGATCATCAGCGTGTGAAGACTCGGAAACTCTATTATGTTATTTTACTGCTGTAAGAACGAATGCAAGTGGAAAGTAAATGTGACGAGTAACATCTGAACGCGGTGTCTCACGTTTGATTGAATTGAAAGGTCAGGCTCAGCAGGAAGAGTGAGGAAGAAAAGATAAATGTTCCAGCTACTATGGAGCAAAATGAGGCTATATACAAGAACATCAGCCTACTTCTCTATTTATTAGGTTCACAGGATAAAACTAATAGAGTGTAATAAACCATCCCAGCAATAAATTGTGCTTTCATGAAACCTTCACCCTGCTCTGTGGAGGTTCTTGGTCACTGACTGTTCTTTTCTTTTGCCGACTGTGTGTGTTGCTCGGTGCACCAGTGGTTTCTTTATTTTTCTCGAGACCTTTCAAATCATTGTATTGACTTTGTGCAGCTGATGTTGCAGATGTTGTGACATAATAATAGTAATTGATACAGGCTGCTCCTGTGAGGCGCGAAGGGTTCCAGGTTTAGTGTCCAGTGTCCAGAGACACTTTGAAATGTGGCCAGGATTAGGGGGGAACGCTAAATTGGAAAGAAAATAATTTGTGTGCATACAAAAAACATTTTCCTGCACTCAACATGTAACATTGTGCTTCAGGAATAAGTCACTAATGTAAAACTATATACTATATAGTTTGTCCATTATGCAGCTAATGGTTTGAGACACTAATATCCATCCGCCAAATACTTGAAAACTAAGACAACATCACTTAGAGTATCATTACTGTAGTGGTAAAATTGTGCATTTAGCATTTCATAGTAAATTAACTAAAGGGCACTTGTTAAGATTTACAGCGACCTTTAATTCTGTCCAGTTAGTCACTTCATCTCAGTCTCACAAATATGTTCTAATGGGGACAAAAACGCAGCTCTGCCATGAGTCAAACTGGCTTCACTTTGTTTCTGTGACACAGCGTTAGCCTTTGTGCTAGTGATCGATTTTGACCACATGATGATAACTCTGATGTTTTCTAAGTGTTCGGTTGGACCCAAACTTTTCTGTGCATCGAAACAGCACGGACTCATCTTCACATCTTCTCAGGGAAACAGACATGTTAAAAACAATGAGTAGAAGTTATCCACTCATCCAAACACTCGCAGCCGGCCTCTGCTCTGGATTTTCTGCCAAACTTTGAATGGTCTGTCCCTGAAAACCAATAACCACGAGGGTGTGAAATTGTCCTGTAATCGCTCTCTCTTACTCGCTTCCTTTCTAATTTTCCCGTTCTCTTTCTCTGCCATCTTTCCCCACCTCTCTGTGAAGCTGATACGTCGTCCAAACAATGCAAAGCAATAAGCAGGCAAATAGCTGTAATCACTCAGTCGATGAGTCACAATCACCCATTCAGCACGCTGTGGGCATCGCGGAGACCTGGCAGCCTTATCGATCTCTGAGGGGGGGAGACGATTAAAGGCACCCCGGCAGTTAACAGATGGTGAGTGACGGCACTCATAAACCTCACACTAAAAGACTAATGTCTTACAAGCTGCAGCCGGCATGGCAGCAATAAACTACCCTGCTGCCGACTGTCAGCGCTGTAGGTGGGGAGAGTGGATGATGGGAGGCGATGGGGCCAGTTGTGCTGCACCGAGGTCTGGTGGAGGACTTTGAGAGATGGACTACTTTCACCTTTTAATTACAAAGTGAAGAATGAACAACTGGAAGCAGAAGAAGAAAGTGGGATAAAACAAACCAGTCATAGTTTAAACCCCAACCCCAGATTTCCAGCTGGCAGGTTCTGGTCAAATTTAAGGCCTTGATGAAGATACTGATGGATGGAGTGGTACAGCAGGCCTCACACACACATTACAGCCCGACTCACTGAAGGGCAACGACTTAAAGAGGCTGATTTATCACTGAAAAGTTCATTCTGGGTCAGGTTTGAGTATGTTTCAGGGTTATGGTGTGAGTGGTACTGGAGCGAGACTTAAGGCAAAAAAGCTGCTTTCCACTCCATCCAAAATCCACCCGCTCACTCCAGCTCTGCTCTGCAAACATGCTCGGTGCCAGGCAGCAAGACAGCCCCAAATTGAGAATATTGTGAGCTGAACAATGTCGATGTGTCCATTTGTACCTCAGTACAACCTCAGACTGCACAAACTATTTCTAACAAATATGAGATGAAACAACACTTCGCTTTCTGTCTGAACAAACTCGTGAAGTCACGGTGGTTTCTAAAATACAGACGCGTTTTTTCACATGGCCAATCGGCTCCGTCTCTCTAACAGGTGCTTTGTTGTTGAACGGAGCAGAGCAGCATTAGTGTGAGAGAAATTTAACCCCAGTCTGACAGATGGAGGCCAATTAGACGCTGGGGTTGCTTGTTAAGGCCTCCGGCTGAACCCTCTGGGTCTGTGTGTTTGTAGCTGTGTAGCATGTGCGTATCCGGCCGTTGTGAGTTATTGCAGTGCTATGTTGTTGTGTATACGAGTGTGTGAGCCTGCAGCGGGGTCAGGCTGTGTTACCTGTCCACCTCCATCATGGTCTCCCTCGGGTCTAGCAGTGCAACGCCTGGTGTCAGTGTCTAACCTGATCTGATCTGGTTTCCTTTTCAGACAGTGGGGTGAACGGCGAGCTGAGAGCCGGTCGGACCCCAACAGCCAAGAGAGGAAGCAGCATCCCCGACAGGTGAGTTCACACCTTAACACTGGACGGTTATATTTAGTGTTTTTTATTCTGAAATACATTGACATCTGGCGTACTGACTCCAAAGCACATCCAAATACACAACACTGCAGATGAAGAAGCATCTTCTGTGTGCCGAGCTTTGTGTTGCTGCACATACATGTGCCATAATAGCAGCCCACACAGTCTGTGCCCCAAACAGCTTCTGCTCTGCAACTGCTGTTGTGCAATTACATCATGGCCCATTGTATTTTACAGGCACACTGAAAACTAATTTGCAGCTAATTTGTAATTTTGTGTTAATGTGCAGTAGTAAGAGTAACAGTGATAACAGCCGTACTGTTCACAGTGGTGCTGCTGTTTGTGTGAAGCTGTCATTGAGTGACGGTCCAGCTGTCCCCGGCTTTAACCTCATTCTCTGTTTACATGGAAACTAAAGCCAAACCCTCCTCCAAATCCCAGCGCCGCTGGACGGATTAAAGCCGGGGACGAACACGACTCTGCGCCGGCCAGAGCTGGGATTTACAGCCAGGCAGTCGGCCCTGAAGGGACAGTGAGGATCTGTGGAGGGAACTAGTGGGAACAGTTCACTCTGCATGGACCAACACAACATAATTCACTCACTGCAGCACTGACAGACAGCTGGCTGAAATAAGGTTTAATTCTTAGATAACCGTCATTGTGAGAAACTGAGGTCAGGGGTCAG
Source organism: Ctenopoma multispine (assembly GCA_034779795.1). Classification (NCBI taxonomy): domain Eukaryota; kingdom Metazoa; phylum Chordata; class Actinopteri; order Anabantiformes; family Anabantidae; genus Ctenopoma; species Ctenopoma multispine. The sequence continues at coordinate 22,734,045 of JAUYWH010000024.1, read as the reverse complement.
AATCCAGTCTGAAGTGAGGATGTTTTGTGGATGTTAGAATTAATCCGGTATGTGTGTGTTATTACTGAAGCAAAAATTCGTTAAGAAGTAAGTGCAAAATTTGACAAATACGTATGATCTGAAAATACTGATCCAATGTGAAATCCTACTTTAGTAGTTGCGTTTGTAATTTTACGTTTTACTTCTGCTGCTGTGTTGGAACCTGTGGAGGCTGCAGAAAAGAGGTATTACATATATTTTTGGTTGTGAAGTTGGGTGTCCATGTTGCACATAGTCAGAGGCTTGAGGTGAACGTGTGCCTGCATGCCGGCTGGCAGTGAAAGGTTCTGTTCAGTTTTGTTTGTTGTTTTTGTTGTTTGTTCTGTTCCAACTGGGCATAGATCGGCTCACAGGAAGACTTCTATAAGCTGACCAATCAGAACAGAGTCAGATGGGAGGAAGGGAGGGGGTCTTAACACTGCGTTTGGAGGGAATTTCATACAATACCTCATACAACTCATACCAATTTTCTCTTAATATTGATATGTTGTTTAAATGTTTGTTATATTTGTGTATTTATCATTAGCAAAAGGCTTTTACCATCACTTATGAGCTAAGTTTACGAAGAATAACAGTGTTTTAATGTAGTTTTCACTGTTCTGCCTATGAAACTGCTCTCATCAGAGCACCGTGGAAAAATAAAGGTTCAGTAAATGAATGACAGGTTACATCTATACAGAGAACTTTGAAAGTATTCATAAATAAAGTCTGAATCTTGAGTTTCTTCTTGAAAAGCTTTTATATGTGAAAAACAATAGTAGAGAACAGGGACATAATTACCAGGCACCGCGAGATCAACAGCCTCCATATTATCTGGTATGAACAGTAGGTTTTTATCCATATTCAGATCATTTACATATAAATAATCAGGTTTTGCACTGTAAATAGCAGCTGAAGATAAATAGGCTCTCTGGTCGTGAGCAAACAAGCAATCACATTCGCTTATTCCAGCACCTTTACTGTTACTTTATAGATGTGTTTTTCCATCTCATGAATCTATTTAAGTGCAGCTGGATCAGTCTGTAACTGTTTACAAGTAAATCTTAAGACGCTGTGTTGAAGAGACGGTCGGACTGTAGGAGGTTAAAGTTCAGAGCGTGGTTATTTAGTGCTGAAACAGTCTTTTGGTGATTTTAACAACATGTGTATAATCAGAAAACTCTGTAAGTAAAAGTCAGAATTTGAAAACACTCCAAACCTCCAGCTTGTACTGTACCTGAATGCCCCCTGTGGAGATGTTTCCTTACTGAATCTCTTAGTTTAAGAAGAAGCACAATATCTCTCACTCGCTCTCGGCAAGGAATCTTGGATCACACAGTTTTTCTGTGTTAAAGTGAAAGTGTTGACTTTTCGTGTTTAGTCAGCATTTAGGTTCGTCTGTCAAGAGCCCTTGATTGTGTTGCAGCCATGATTCTATTATTCTCCTTTCATATTTGCTTTTACCAGCTTGTTGTCATGATTATTGATCACACGTCCTCAGGGTTTAGTTTTTGAGCAGCCTGTAGATGCAGTGAAGGGGCTCAGCTTTAAAAGAGGAACTACAGAAACAGAGCTTCATGCTGCAGCTGTTTTTCCTGTTATTTTCTCAACATTAACATATTGAACATATTTTTAACATAAGTGTCCAATTTGTTTTTGTTTCATGGGCAAAATCAGATGTCTGGGTCTGCTGAGCAGCGCTGCTTTAGAATTGATTTTCCTGGACAAAGTGCAAAAGGCCTTTGTGTGAAGCAGAAAAGAAGAGAGACTTTCCTTCAACACATATCGTTTGTGTTTTCTGTTTTCTGAACACGCCAGGTTGTGTTCCAGATGGGCTCGGCCTCCTTCTCTGTCTCGTAATCAAAACTAACGACACCAAACCTGTTCTGAGCAGCTGAAAACTCACCTGAGATGAAAACGTACAGGAGCTTCCAACATTTATCAATGACAGAAGCAGGCATCTGCAGGCGAGGGGAAAGCCGTTACATGTTGTTCCAACTTTCATCAAAGTCAGCTGCTGCTGACCTTTAAAAGTTTACTTCAAGGACAACATAGCTTGTTCTGAGGGTTTCAAACTTTACAGCTTTTTACATCCACAGAGTTTGAACCGCATCTGTGTTTGTCTCCATGTGTGGAGAATGTTTTAAAGAAATGCTGCTGTACCACAGCTTGAGTCATCGTGCAGCTTCGGGGACTAATACAGAAACACTGTGAGTTTCTTATCCTGTGTTTTTCATTCTGGGAAGTGTCAGTATTTTTGCACTTTACAGTCGGTTTGTTCTCAAATCAGTAAACGCCTCATCTCTTCATAACATGTCAATTCTGCATATGATTTCATTTTTTAAACTAATATTTAGCTGTTTTCTGTTTCTCCTTCTCATTATCATGTTGCATCTTAATGATTTTCTGCACGATATCACAACCGAGCTCTTCTACGTTATACAGAAGCTGTTTCTGCTACTGAGCTGAACCTCACTGATATAAAAGGGGCTCAGCTAAACAGAAATACAACTCTCTGTCCCTGAGCATCGGCTGCTTCGTCTCTTAGGGTGAAGTCCTCAGAGAGCTTCCAGTCGCCCCGTCCTGCATTTTAAATCACTCGTCTCCCTGCAGACGTCCTTTCATGTTTCAAAGATTCGCTTTTTAGAGCAGCCTGTGCGTCTCTTCAGTGCGACTCTGAGCTTCAGAGACACAGACTCGGAGCTCGGGCCTGAGGTGAAGGAAGCAGAGCTGTGTGGGTGTGTGTTGCACTTGATCAACACTTCACGGCTCCGGTGTTCTGGAGTTAAACAGCGTTCAGAGATAAAGAGTCTGTCTCCCCCCTCCAGAGTTGCTGTGACGGGCTTAAAGCTTCCCCCGACTCTCTGATGTGTTAATAGTTTTGATCGCTGTTAATCAGATGAGATAATTAGCAGCTGAGGTGTCTCACTACACGTTCTACGCTCACATCAGGACTGGATAAGGTGGAGTTAGTTATACAGTGTCACATGCCGAGGTGATATGAGCACGTACAGTTTATACAGTTTGACGACCACAGTCTGGCTGAAATAAAAATCACACTGGAATAAACTGATTTAATCTGAGTCGGTGTGTTTTAGTTCGTATCGGTGTGTTTGTCATCGTGTTGGATGATCTGTGTCACGGAGTCCAGCAGCTGTTGGTTTAACATGACGTGGTGTCATCAGTCAGCGCCGCCGTCCTGCTGAGCGTAGACACAAAACACACACACAGGCGATTATGCAGCCTGTCATTGTGGCTTCACTGAATCCCTCCAGTAAGACTGATGACTGTGTCCTCACTGCGTTTGATGCAGACACACGTGTGTGAGGATCGTTTCTCTTTCTACACTTAGCTGATTCCTGAAATGTCCAAACCTGGTTTCTGTGCAGCAGGTGGATTCTTCCTGGAGAACATCTCTCTGCTGTTTGTGCAGGTAACACGGTTCATGGATAAAATAAAGGCTTATTTCACCTATTTTTATTTTGCCTCCTTGATTTTAAAGTTACACCATCCTGTGACTAATACTGACGAGAACAGCCTGAAGAAATCTAGATAAATATTTCATTATTTGTTAAGGTTCAACACACACAAACGCACTCATCCAGGACCAAAGTGTGTTTTCTTCAACTACAAACCACCCACTCTCATTCTCCTGGTGTCATAATCTGCTGCTCTGTGAATCTTTAGGCGAATGATACTGATGCTGAAGGTGCCCTTTGGTGCTGATATGAGACGCAGTGGGTGTCCTGTTCACTCCAGAGTTAATCTACTCTGATCAGTATTTCGCTTCTCCAGATGTGGACATACAGAATGTTTTGAGCTTTGACATTCCCATTAGACAGAGGAGACCCATAATAATTTTATTTAATTATTAAGTGATAATATTCGGAGCTGGTGTAATTTGAGAATCTTTGTCTTTAATGAGATGAAGGATACAAGTGAGCTGAAATGTCTGAAATGGTTGTTTGACAAACAGACCTTCTGATCCCCCCCCCTGCTGCTCCAGAACGCACAGCATGCTGGGATGCCTGAGAGTTGTTTCGCACTGAATCCATGTGAATCAGTGTTTAATTAACTGATGGTGGCGAGGGGAGGGGTATTCCCAGGCTCCCACCAGGCCTCAGTTTGCACAGTTTCAACACTAATCTGTGGGGTGGTTGTAGGTGGACTATCCGACTGTATAAACTGTTTTTACCCCCTCCAGATTAACTTCACATCGTGTGAGTGAGGAGGCAGACGCACAAAAATCAAAGGAGAGACTGAGGACAAGAGAGAGGGCAGAGAGGGAGAGAGGGCGGGAGGGAGTGCACTGTGCAGAACACTGTAATTATGTCGTCTTGTCCCTCGATCGCCCTGCTGAGATTTAAAGAGATGAATCAGCATTTCCTTTGAGGAGAAAAATAACAGCTCGATAAAGATGCTGCACAAAACAAGAACTGGCTAAACACACACACACAGAGGCAGAAGATAAATGGAGAGAAAACGACTCAGCCTTTTCATTTAAATTTAAATGTCGGCCTGTGATGGCGGAGGCTGCTTCACCTCATCAACTCTGAAATGACCGAACGTGTTCACGTGCAGACAAAACGTGCCATTTAAATATCATTAAAATAATAATGTCCTTAAAGTTTGACCGTGCAATTGGAGCAAAGTGCAGAAGCAGCAACATTTCCCAGACTCTACGTCAATTTAATAATGAATCTTCTGGAATCTTGTTTGTTTTGAACAAACTTTTGATCTCAAAAAATTAATCTAATAAATTCCATTTCTGTCGAGTTTGGATTCAGATGAACGGCTTCAGATTTAATGAAAAAGTAACACCACAGTGTGGAACAGACTTTAGTTGAAGTGTTGAATTTTCTGTGTTGTTAGGCCACATTTTTTTAGGTTTTCTTGTTTTCTACAGTGTTTGACATAAACGGTGCTCACAGTCAGAAGCTGGTTAATTACAGTGGTTCTGTGCCACTTTACCCTCCACGCTGACTGACTGAGCTCACGGTGACCCGAGGTCACCGCCGAGTTGCGATACCTCCTGACTCGCCCTCTGGTCGAGCCGAGCGAGCTGAAGTGGCAGGAACACGGCTGAACGGCTCATTAACCTCCTTCTCGCCACGCTACTGTACGCGGCCGCTGATTTATGACACTGCAGCCGGCTGCTGAGGGTGAGCTGTAAATCAGGATAAATGGATGTGACGGTGGAGTGTGTGCATGTGTGTCTGAGGAGGAGGCACACAGGAAGGCGAGGAAGGCGAAACGAACCAGTGTGGACTCACCTGCCACCAGAACACATGGTTACGTCTGACGCACACCAAACACACAGTTTGCTTCTTTGTGGTTCGTGTTGGGGTTCTGCTGTATAAATGCTGATTTCCCATCACTTCCTCAGTGTGTCTCCTCTCTCTGAGCCACCGTTTCCTCTCTGCTCCTCCTCGTTATTCTGCTTCTTCCACCTGATTGCCGCCGCAGAGACGAGTCGTGCTTTAAAAAACAAACCAGACTTCTCATATTTGAACAGGATATTTGAACAGATCATTGATTTCTCACTTCCCCAACAACTAATTCTAAATGTGTTTGTCTGCAGTGTTTACTGATTCTGGTTCTGATTGGTTCTTTGCTGTGGGCCTTATAGTTATTCCCATCAGGAGAATGGCCACCGAGTTCTCTAATAACACTATTAGGGTCTGAGTCAGTACGGCACAAAGCAAATTAAGCCTTATTACCACCTATAAGGAATCTTTCACTGTGATTAGGAGTAAGAAATTCTCCTACAACTAAACTATTCTATTTGATGCAGCAGTTTGCATGTTGAGTTCTGGCCTGACTGAAAGTAATTAAGTCGTATAATTAAGCTGTTGGACCAGTCAGTAATTAACATATTAACTGGCTTTCTGTATGTATGTTGTGTGTTCTTGCTTTGATGTGTGGTGATGTTCTAGCTGTCGACAGAGGTTTAGCTGCTAGCTAAACATCTTGAGGTTAGCAAAGGTTTTAAGCTTTCTAAATGGCACAGAAACTGAAATTATTTGAGCGTGCATATATATTTCAAGACACAACTTTGTTATATGTGTCGCCCAGTGAATTTGTGGTTAGCATCGGACAATACTTGCGGTTTCTTTGTTGGTGTTGTGTTGAAGTCTGTTCCCCCTGCTGTGCTCAGCTCAGATAGTTGCGTCTGATGTAAATCATTACGTTAGTCCCAAACGCATAATTTCTGTCCCTTTTAATTAGATTTAAATGCAGCTCTTGACCCCACAGACATCCCCTCTGAAACCTGGATCTCCAAAAATCGAATTAGCTCCTCGTGACCTGAGGCTGATCTGTCCTCTACCTCGGTGAAAGCTACTGTCAAGTTTGTGAAAAATCCTGCTGACGGACTGACAGCAGCTTAACCTCTGTGGCAGAGGTGGTGAAATGTCCCTGAGATGACCAAAATACTTTAAAACCAGGAAAACCTAAAGGGAAAACCTGCTGAAACAAGGCTCTCTGTGTCTAAGGTTGCAGATTGATTGGATGGATTTTAATCAGGGACCAGGTCCAGCTGGGTTGTTTTCTATGGAATTAAAATCTGTGTGCGTGGTATTACCTCAGATCCTCTGGAGATTTGTAATAACTGGAGAAGTTGTGTCAAACTGCCCTTTCCACAGTCTGCAAGTTAAATACTGTTGTCTGCTGCAAATGATTTCAACAAACACTGTACGAGGATGCATGATGAAAATGTGTCCTGTGATCAGCAAATGTTCTGTTCTGTTCTGTTGCCAATATTTGTATCCATGCTGGCTTCCAGAGGTAAGACACGTCTGAACCTTTTCAATTTACTCAAAGTGGTTGACGTCTCTTTCACTGCTTTGTCGGACATTTCAGCTGCTTTTTGTAACGGAGTATAACTTGACCCCAACCTAACCTTCTTCTGTCCTTGATAATTATAATAACATAACACATTATGACCATGATGATGATTTATCATTCAGTGAATATACAATAAATCTCTGATGTCTGCACGATGCTCTTAATGATACCTGGTGAGCTGGTTGCTCTGCGATTGGTCACACAATCTGCTGTTACACCACTAGAGAAAGATCTAGACAAAGACTTATTCTCCTGTCATCCTGAGTTTCTTTGTCGTCATATTTTTCAGCCAATTCTGTCTGTAGTTTCAAAGAGAGCCACAAATAAGAATAAACAGAGAATAAAAGATTTGATAAGGGATCAGTTTACCATGGAGCTTAATGACTCCAGGAACCAGCTATCAGAATGTCAGTGTGAGTCATTTGGTTCACCATTTTAGTCCAGACTGAGTTTCTTATCATGTGTAACATCATCATCATCATCATCATCATCATCATCATAAATACAGACTTAGAAAATCCTTTGAAAAACTGAGAAACACTTCCCCCTGTCTGAGGCCTCACTCAACGGAGGTGGAGGCCTCAGACATAACTTATCCTCAACCTACCATGCTGCCCTTTCATCCATCCCCAGCAAAATCAGGCCCAATTCACACATCCACCAGGTTGAACACCCTTAACGACCCACTTAATGAGGGCAGGAGGAACGGTCAGAGATGGGGTTGTTACATCTACCCACACTAATCCCCTGCCTTTGTTTCACTTAACGAGC